>OY754941.1:1717351-1939851 GCA_963576515.1 Cryptocephalus primarius
CACACACACACACACACACACACACACACACACACACACACACACACACACACACACACACACACACACACACACACACACACACACACACACACACACACACACACACACACACACACACACACACACACACACACACACACACACACACACACACACACACACACACACACACACACACACACACACACACACACACACACACACACACACACACACACACACACACACACACACACACACACACACACACACACACCACACACACACACACACACACACACCACACACACACACACACACACACCACACACACACACACACACACACACACACACCACACACACACACACACACACACACACACACACACACACCACACCACACACACACACACACACACACACACACACACACACACACACACACACACACACCACACACACACACACCACACACACACACACACACACACACACCCACACACACACACACACACCACACACACACACACACACACACACACACACCACACACACACACACACACACACACACACACACACACACACACACACACACACACACCACACACACACACACACACACACACACACACACACACACACACACACCACACACACACACACACACACACACACACACACACACACACACACACCACACACACACACACACACACACACACACACACACACACACACACACACACACACACACACACACACACACACACACACACACACACACACACACACACACACACACACACACACACACACACACACACACACACACACACACACACACACACACACACACACACACACACACACACACACACACACACACACACACACACACACACACACACACACACACACACACACACACACACACACACACACACACACACACACACACACACACACACACACACACACACACACACACACACACACACACACACACACACACACACACACACACACACACACACACACACACCACACACACACACACACACACACACACACACACACACACACACACACACACACACACACACACACACACACACACACACACACACACACACACACACACACACACACACACACACCACACACACACACACACACACACACACACACACACACACACACACACACACACACACACACACACACACACACACACACACACACACACACACACACACACACACACACACACACACACACACACACACACACACACACACACACACACACACACACACACACACACACACACACACACACACACACACACACACACACACACACACACACACACACACACCACACACACACACACACACACACACACACACACACACACACACACACACCACACACACACACACACACACACACACACACACACACACACACACACACACACACACACACACACACACACACACACACACACACACACACACACACACACACACACACACACACACACACACACACACACACACACACACACACACACACACACACACACACACACACACACACACACACACACACACACACACACACACACACACACACACACACACACACACACACACACACACACACACACACACACACACACACACACACACACACACACACACACACACACACACACACACACACACACACACACACACACACACACACACACACACACACACACACACACACACACACACACACACACACACACACACACACACACACACACACACACACACACACACACACACACACACACACACACACACACACACACACACACACACACACACACACACACACACACACACACACACACACACACACACACACACACACACACACACACACACACACACACACACACACACACACACACACACACACACACACACACACACACACACACACACACACACACACACACACACACACACACACACACACACACACACACACACACACACACACACACACACACACACACACACACACACACACACACACACACACACACACACACACACACACACACACACACACACACACACACACACACACACACACACACACACACACACACACACACACACACACACACACACACACACACACACACACACACACACACACACACACACACACACACACACACACACACACACACACACACACACACACACACACACACACACACACACACACACACACACACACACACACACACACACACACACACACACACACACACACACACACACACACACACACACACACACACACACACACACACACACACACACACACACACACACACACACACACACACACACACACACACACACACACACACACACACACACACACACACACACACACACACACACACACACACACACACACACACACACACACACACACACACACACACACACACACACACACACACACACACACACACACACACACACACACACACACACACACACACACACACACACACACACACACACACACACACACACACACACACACACACACACACACACACACACACACACACACACACACACACACACACACACACACACACACACACACACACACACACACACACACACACACACACACACACACACACACACACACACACACACACACACACACACACACACACACACACACACACACACACACACACACACACACACACACACACACACACACACACACACACACACACACACACACACACACACACACACACACACACACACACACACACACACACACACACACACACACACACACACACACACACACACACACACACACACACACACACACACACACACACACACACACACACACACACACACACACACACACACACACACACACACACACACACACACACACACACACACACACACACACACACACACACACACACACACACACACACACACACACACACACACACACACACACACACACACACACACACACACACACACACACACACACACACACACACACACACACACACACACACACACACACACACACACACACACACACACACACACACACACACACACACACACACACACACACACACACACACACACACACACACACACACACACACACACACACACACACACACACACACACACACACACACACACACACACACACACACACACACACACACACACACACACACACACACACACACACACACACACACACACACACACACACACACACACACACACACACACACACACACACACACACACACACACACACACACACACACACACACACACACACACACACACACACACACACACACACACACACACACACACACACACACACACACACACACACACACACACACACACACACACACACACACACACACACACACACACACACACACACACACACACACACACACACACACACACACACACACACACACACACACACACACACACACACACACACACACACACACACACACACACACACACACACACACACACACACATATATATATATATATATATATATATATATATATATAGTCGCTCTCCCGCTCCTCGCAACTTTTCCGGGGAAACGGATGAGCGGTTAATGCAATGCATATGTTGCTTTCCGGGGCCCATTTACACCGGATCGTGTCGGGTTAAGTGCACACACACACTCGCGCCGTAGACTCCGGACCGGCCAACTTTCGAGGAACTAATCGGGATTTTTCCGAGGGGCATGAGATATTTGCGTCGGGATCGGAGGAATATTGATATATTGATCCTGCACTGGGAGAATTTAGGTTCTATATTACGATTTTTACAAAACGAATAAGTGAAATGAAAATTCATTTAGCTTAAATCGAATAACTGAAGAGAACGTGTGTATATGAAAATATAAAATGCACGGTGACGATAGTATTAATCCATGTTGACAACTGGGTAAATCGTTGAACAATTGTATGAAGTGGATCAGTGAAAATTCTGACTTTCATTTAAATATTATTGAGGACATTAACCTGATATTTGTTTCTGATGATCTTACGCTTAATTTGAAACTTTAGTATTAAGATTCATTTACTGTTATAGTTGAAGTTACCCCGAAGGTGCATAAATTGTATGTATGAAATTATGAAAAGAAATTTTTTATATGTAGGTTGGGAATTATGTCACATAGAACAACACGTCAGTATCTTGAATTGTTTTACTTGTTGCAAGGTAGGCCATCTTAAAAAGATTACGTGTTACGTGTTCACGTGGTTCCGGACCCCATGAGAAAAATACTTCAGAGCAGGGACTCATGAGTTGATATAAGTGTATTGAACTCAATTCAAAATCCATAAATAAGGTATCTACTAACCATATAGTAAAAGGTCACGTGTGCTTATTTGAATAACAACTCAGCTAATTTCCAACAAAGAATTATTTATGGCGATATTACCAACTAAATGTATTAATATTGGTCATATAAATTATAGATTCTTGTTTAAGCATTTTGATGAGCTTTCTCATATGATCCAGAGTGATTTTGATATTATGTATATAACAGAAACTTGGCTGTCTAAGGGCATTCCAAGCACTGCCATTTCTATTAAAAATTATAACTTATAACGCTGTGACAGGGAAGGTTAAATAGGTAGAGGAACACGCATATATTTCAAATCATGTTTTTGATTTACGAGGATTGTTAACGGTTAAATTGACGGTGTAGAACATCTCTGGGTTAATATTAAATATTAAATAATAAAATATTAAAAGTTATATTATCTATAGAGCTAGAGTCAGATTAATTGAAATTTTCTTTACTCCTATGGACAACGTGATGCCATAAGTAACCCCTCAGTTTGGAGACATCTTATTACTTATAGATATTAATACTGATCAGTCTTCTGACAATTCTGTTAATGACTATATGAATTCATAATGTTTCAATCAGCTACACTCCGTGGAGATAAAGACCAAATCTTGGTCAGAAAATAATCCTTGATATTTTTACAAATAAACCTGAATATGTTTATAGCTGTGGTACGTATCTAGAAATTGCCGACCACTAGGATTTTTGTGAAATCTCTGTTATCTATATATATTTCTTTTAGATTCAATACTTACAGGGATTTTAAAAACTTTTCTTTCACCGAGTTTTATAAAGGTTTAAATAACTTATCACGACACCAAATTTTCTCTGAGGGAAATTTTCTATATGGAAACAATAGGTTGCGTAACAAGTTAACAGATGACACTTTTATCGCATCTGATGCATCGTTTAAAACGACCAACATTAGCCAACATTAGCTTACTATATCGATATCTTTAACTAATTATCGATTATATTAAAATATAAATAATATTCCAATATAATTCACCAGGAAAAAGTTTACTTTAAAATGCAATGGGAAAAGGAATATCACAGTAAGCTCAAATAATACATACCTGAGCAACTAAAACATGTGAATAAAATAAATTAATATTGGTCTCTGTATTTAGCCCTCCTAATTTACGTACCTGGTCAACATGTGCATACAGAGCACTAAACCAAATGATAATATATCATTATGCTCAAAATTAGTTACATCAGGTGAGATTAAAAATATCGTGCCTGATTTAAATCAGATGCCTGTGTTGTTGGTAGAATTACTGATAAAATGTTAAAGCTCTGTTTACCTGTCATTTGTGTTTACATCACGTACGTGGTAAATTGATGCCTAGTAGTGGGTTACTTCCCTCATGTTCGATAATATTCCGCAATAATACCTATACCTAGGTATTATTAAGTGTGTAATCCTCAAAATTACTCTAATCTAAGGTAAATCAGTATACTATCATGATTATCAAAAATACTGGAATGCTATATACAATTATAAAATTATGTCAGAATCAATACTGTCATTTCTGATAAGCAGTCTAGTTTCAAAAAACATATTAGTACTATTACTTTTGCTGCTAAACATCTGTGATGGCTTAATAAGATCTATTGATTTTAGTGGATTTTTCTATAGCATTTGAAATTTCGAATTATGCTTTAGTAACCGCTAAACTTCAACATTTCAGTTGAGATTATAACCATGTCCATATTTCAATCGTATTTGAAAAATAGATTTCATAGCTTCCATTTTCACTAATGTTACATCCGGTGTATCGAATCGATATTGGGGCCATTGCTTTTCTTGATTTACACATTTGACACCTGTGAATTCACCGAAATACAAACATTTGTGGAAAACACGTAACTGCAGTAATCTTCCATCGATCTCAGACAGTCTGAAGCCGCATTTTTCCCATTAGTATTGACCTCGAGGCTCCTATTCAAATCTGGCAAAGGAAAACTTTCAACTCAAAGGTGTAAACTAATAACATTTACGACACCAATTTGCGATAACAAAGTACTGGATCATCTTAATGCTATAGTCGAATGTAGAACTTCAACCACTGTTAAAAGTGCAAAGAAACCTGGGATTATTGTTTAACTGTGGGCAAAGATTTGATGCATATGTATCTATTTTAGCCAAGAAGTTATTTTTGAAGTTCTAGACTTGAGAATTTTATAAAGGTATAGGAACATTTTAAATCCAATTTGCGTAAAATTCACTGTTGGATTCGACGCTAAATTATAGTAGTATCGTTTATTATCCCTACCTTGATAGCATTACAAGGTATAGAATTCAAGATTTAAAATGCATGCATTAACCGAGTGCGACCGACTATGGTGCACAATGGTTTAATGAATTCTTTTTATTTCACTAGAAGTGTCACCGACTACATCCGAATTCACCAGTTCAGAAATAATTCAGTTTTTTACTGTCGTGTCAGTAGTAAGCGCCTTCGCCAATTTTCATAATTCACAACTTCTCACAATCACTTTATAATATTGTTGCTGTTATAACACTTTTGCATCTTCTCCAATTAGGCCCTCAGTTCTATAAATAAATGATTTACAACTATTTACTTCGTTAGTCGATCACTAACTACGAAGAAGAGGAGAGAGCAAAGTGCGCTCACGTGCACGTGATATATAATTATCGTTGTGCTGTTGTGTTTCTGTTAGGAATCCCGTAAGTTTGCTAAGTAAGGGAGACAAGAAGCTAGCAATAGGGCAGCTTTAGGACTTTCGATTAACTTTTTGTCTTATTCAAACTAAAGAAGAATAACTTAGGGATATTGAAGAAATTAAAATAAGAAATATTTCTATGTGAAGCCGTTTTAGAACGTTGAAAACAAGGTATTGAAACTGAAATCCGAGCAGATTTAACAAGAACGTTATAATTCGTTACAAGAATGCGTTCCATCAGATTAAAATTATTTTCAGAGTTTGAAATCATTTTTCAGTATATACTCTGGTACTGACTGCATTCGAAATGAAATTTGAACATGAAATTGACCCAATATTTGGAAGTGAACCCTTTTAGCCACGTGAGTGGCCATGGACCCCGTTACGCGGAATTTTCTTCTTCCACTATTACGCGAAGTCCTCGTGGTTTCTTCGTCCCACTTACGCGGCTTTATTCTTATTATTTCATTTTTATTCTTATTATTTCTTATTATTATAAGAAAGTCAAAAATACAAAGTCTGCCAAAGAACGTAGGCATGCCATGAGAACATGTAGACGAGATCTCTTAGTGGTGATTTCAGCTGTGCATTAGAAGAACTCCGACTCAGATTTTATTAATAATCAATTATATTTATAAGAAAGTTCAATTCAGTACAAAGTACAACAATGACATGGTACCAACATACATGAAGTATTTTCATGGTATATTAAATACGGTATCACAAAGCTATCGCAACTTCTGTTGAATGTGACAATAACAATGTAACTGTTTTATGCACAACCAATCATGCATGGTAATTAATACTTATAACTGAATTAAATTACAACAAAATAATGCAGTTTAAATCCATAGCGATTGGCAGTAAATGTTTATTTGGTAAATCTATTATGTTCGGAGTTGTCGGGATACAATGGTTGTGAATGAAGTATTTAAACTCTGAATAAATGCGTTACACTTCAGAGCGACAGTAATTATCGTTAAACATATATTATTTACAATTAAAAAGTGTGGGGAAGGCAATATGCAATATGGAGAATGGAATAAGCGATAATGATACATATCGATGTACAGGATATTATTTAAAACAAAAAAATCAGAAACACGTGTATATGATTGCCTTGTTCATACTCTTTGCTGTATTGCCCGTTATTTAATATATATTCTCATATATTAAAAATTTGCCCTTTATTTCATGAATACCCTAAAGTTTACTACGTCTTACAAGTTACATTATAGCAGTGTAGTTGTGCAGTAATTTCGACTTTTAGATCGACTTTATAGTCTTTTGGCAGTTGTCACTTTTCTAAATTACCCTTTTTATTTTATTCAGAAAAGTCAGTACACATGCCCACAACACATAGGTTCCTTTTTGATGAATACAATACTTCTACCCTAGCTTGCTGCTTCAGGATCTACTGACCCTAGGTTTACGTATAGATCCACATATTACGGTAGTACTGGATTTTCGATAACATGTCAATAACTATGAATTTTATGTCAGCAGTTGTTATAAAAATCCTGTCAACAATCGCTATCCTACATTATTTACTCCATCCTCCCCCCTTACTCCCTTTTAGAGTTCGGTTTTATTGGTTCCGGGACTTCCAAAAGGAATCACCGAAAACTTTTCTTTTCGGTGATCCCATAACAATCCGATTGTTGTTTTTATCCCTAATGCGAACATTGTTATAAGTTATCATCCGATGAGAGCTCCCTTAACTTTTCATCTGCTCACAGAAGTTATATCATTATAGTTTGCGTAATTTATAACGAAGGGGGCCCATTCATCCGATATGTTTTGATGACGATTTCAATCTCTTAAGAAGGATCCGCCTTGATACGGGCTATTCGACAGAATGGAATACCCTTCCCCCTTTAATTATCGTATGAAATTACGTTGATTTCGAAATACGTGAGTATATGTGGAGTAGGTGTGTTACTTCTAGTCGGAAATCGGTTCGTTAAGGTAAAATGGGGGTGATTATGATTGCAGTAGAGGAAAACTCGAGCGTCTAGACTTTCCCATTATCGTAATTTCTACGAACTGCTTTTCATTAGAAACATAACTGTTATTTGGTATTAATTTGCATTGTGGGTAGAATATATGCTAACTAAAACGTAGTTACATTGTTGAGTTACAACTTAATTATTAAACTAGATTATAATGATTATAAAACTTTTAGATATTTATATAGTATTAAAGCAAGTAGGATTTTTGAAAACCACAGAACAATGTAGCCTAAAGTTTGACTTATTTTCTAAATTTATGATAAAATTAGTCAAATGACTATTGAAATCGAAAGAATTTCGAAACACATTGTATTTGCGCTTTATTTCAATTTGTATGCAATACAGAATATTATAGTTGCTACACTTGATGAAAAGAGATGTTATTTTAAACAAACTGTATATACAATCTGTATAGTGTATAAACTGTATATTATAATCTGCTAGAGGGAAAAGAGTTTCTTGGAAACAACCCGTTTCAGCTGAAAGTCACGCTGAATTTCAAATAGTGGAAAAACCAAAAATTATGAAATTATTTTTGCTTTGCTAATTGTTTTTGTAACTAATATTTCAGTTCCTAGCTGACAATTTCTATTACTTCATTATACAGGGGAAATAAAATAATGGTTAACATTTTAAGTTGCAAAAATCACGTAACGCATACGTTTGAGCATATTGGGTTCCTAAATGGAACTAATGGCATATACTAATTATTATTATTTGGTAGAAGCAATGCATCTAACTTACAATTGTGATAAGCAAATGTTAATTGAAGAGAAGTGAAGGAAAAATATGTATAAATTTGAATTAAATCATTTACGTTTAGAAAGATTTCGCGTATATAAAAGTATTCGATAGATAGAGGTATATTTATATGTAAAAAGATGGTGAAGTGTGCCTATTTGCTTTGTGTTACTATCAACAAGTAACAACTTTTCAGCCAAGTTGTATTATAAACTGACTACTCAATCGTGAGAAATCGTGAGAGAAGGATTATGGTTTGTAATTTTAGTCTCTTCATATCGAATTTTTTGTATTGGAATACCTTAAAAAATATTAAAGTTATGTGCTTTGCGTATTCAAACCTGAACACAATATTTGATATTTTTTTAAATAAAATAAAAAAGGTAACATGGAATCTAAAATAACAAAAAATATTAAACATGTCAGTTCGTGAATGCGCGTGATAAGCGAAGCTTTTTACGCTTTTAAAAAATAGCGAGTTGAACTTAATTCAAACATTAACATCAAACACATATTAAATTCCATTCTATCCGAAAAAAAAAATGGTCGAAACTCAAGAGTTCTTTTGACCAATAATTTTTGTAAAATTAATGTTATGTAGAGCAAAGTGACGTCATGTGTCGATAGTGCGAAAGTATTAATATGCCAAAAGCAGCTGAGAATTTCGTGAGATCTTTATAACGGGTTTTCTTGATGGTTTTAGTCAGTTTTCGCCATAGTGAACAAAGGACATACAATGCGTCCAAAGGCTTATTTTACAAATTGTTATAAGCAATCTATTAAAATTTAAATCATATCTGTTTAATACATCGAAAACTACACACTAAGTAATTACACCCTACTGCAAAATTAGCAAAGTATAGCAATTAATTAGCTTTCAAGATGAATTCCTCTATTTCCAAACCAGTCAAGAAATTTCCAGGAAAATTGTACAAAACCAGATTTTATTACCAAAATATGTAGATATTCATTACTTCCTCACAACGAATTAATCAGATTTTACATAGCGTAACTGCATTGTTGACAAAATTTTCTTGAAAAGCAAAAACAGAAATTTGATTTTCCAATGAAAGATAATGAACTAATGAAAGCAATAGTACATGTACAAATTGTATGCATACTTTGTTTATACAATTGTGTATACATATTGTACATTTTTAAATACAAATTTTCACAAGAAAAAAATTCTTTTGTTAAATAATATTATGAAATTAAAGTTTAGTGAACGGTTTCGCATATTAGAAAGAAAACTTTTGTTGCACTTTTCCAAAACTACTACGACTTACACTACAAACTTATATTTACTAATTTTAATTAATTAATTAATTAAAGTAAAACCAAGCCATTGCAGACAAGAAAGTTCACCCTTTTTTTATTTACGCACTTGTTAATGGATTTAAAAAGTTACAAGGCCTGTGAACAAAACATGACGAAATGCCTAATAAAAAATTTCGGAATGATTGAAAGTTACCAAATTTTTTCCCAGATATAAGTATAAATTAGAAAGTAAAGAGAATATAGAGAGAAATGTAGAGATTATAATTTTTTATATTCTGTGCTCGGTATTTGTACTGCTACAGGTCTTGTAATTTATTTAACTTATTAACAAGTACAAGGATACAAAGTTTGAACTTTTCTGTTTCAAATGAAGTTATTACGAAAAAGAAAATATAAAACATGAGACAAATAAATCGATTGTGTCCAATATAATCAATATTAGCAAGTAAGTACTCCTAATACCCCTATATACCTAACAAAACCTAATATACATATTTTCAATTATTTTTATTTTATTTTCATTATAACATCTACTAATTAGATAGAATGTAATCTATCGAAGAACTAATAGGGTTTCGATAGAAAATTCTAAGAATATAAATGTGATTAGTAGTACTGGTATTATGATCATGAATATCTCTCTTGAATTATTTATTTATTAAAGTTGAATAATTATCTGATGAATGAGTAGTTATCAAATTGTAGTTGATTGATTGAATCGTATAAAATAATTTTGTTTAAACTTATGTACGTTGCAATATCTGCAAAAATGACAAATATATTCGATGCCTTTTTAAAAATAATCAAAATGATAATTAAAATTTAAAAAAAAAGTGACGTGAAAATTCAAAAATTACATATTTGACACAAATTTAATTCTCTCTCGGTTGATATTTAAGTTATATTATTCGTGTTTCGTATTGTATACAATATTGTATATATGTATATAGTATATCTATCATACATAATATTATTCGTATGCAGATTATCGAATTAATATTTAGTGAATATCGTCGCCTGTATTATAGTTACATTCAAATTTAGTCAATTCATACGCAAATATCTGTTTATTGAGTGTAAAATGTGCTTCATTTTCTGAATAGTTCTTTTGGTGTCAAGCACTTTCGGTAATTAAGGTATAACCAGCAAACGTGTTGAAGAATTCTCATTCGAGAAACAATTCAATACCGTTCATGTACATGAAGAGGAGGACAGCATGATACTTTTGACACAAATGATACATTTGTCACTATTAACACCTAACACACATCTGACATTTTTAAAACTTTACAATTGTAAAAAATGGGAGAATATTTAGATCACTACGCTTTATAATTTATAGTAAAGTTTTTACTCAATTACCCAAGTGACATACCTGACATTTACACTCTTTCGATTTTTTCGACAATTTGACATTTGTAGAAAAATGTGAACACCTAGGCTAGCAAGTATTGTAATTTTCTGTAATTTGTAATAACGGTTTCAACAACAAAGTGTCAGGACATTTTCCTTTATTGTTTTTCTTATCTAGGGCAACTTTGTCATCCTGAGGTATTTTGGTCACTTATGACGTTGTTTTTGATTACCTTCCACTTTTTTACTGGATTCTTTCTTGTAGAGTTTTCCCCGCTACCTTCTTCCACTTGCTTATCAATCCCTCTTAACACTGTATGTGTATTATCCTCTGCTGCAGGTAGACCCTTGTAGACACTTTCTTTATTCTACAATTTAGTTGATTTGTTGCTTAAAGTCTTTAGCAAAAAGTGAAATTATTTTTTACACTACCTGCTGCCGTTCAAAACAGGAAATTTGTTTTTTGGTACGAGTAAGGAAATACAAGAAGGAAAGAAGTTTAACCCACTAAGAGCTTATCCATAGATAGAGCTATAGAAACTTTTGGTGTGGAGGCTATCCATGACACTACTAGTTTTTCAGAATTAAATCCTTAGAAGATATTCCAGGATTTCCTGGTGCAATCGATTAACAAAAATAGAAAAATGACGCAATTTATCCTCGGGAAAACAGTGAAAGACCAAAGAAAAAATAAAACAAATGCTGTTATTTTTCGTTGTAACTGATGGTAATCAGCGTGGTAAGCTGAATCAAATATTTTGATTGCTTGAAATGGATCCCTGGGTTTTGAAAGAATGAAAGTAACGACCCTTATTGCAGGTGTGAACTCGGCGCTGATCCAGAAGCAGAACCAATGGAATTTTAAGACATCATTTAAGACAGAATTTAAGATATTGATGCGGGCAAAGATTCTGGGCCAGCGAATAAATTCGATTTTTTTAATAGTCATTTAGACAATTTTTAAAGATCTATATGCATTTTCACTATTGTGTCGAGATACAATTAGTAATTTTGTAGAATAAACAACATAATTTAAAGAGTTTTTGGGTGCTATTCCTAATTGAAAAATTAATTAACCGATTTATTTATGCAATATTTAATCAAAAAATGTACCTATGAGATTGCTATACTATTTTCCAGAATATCCAGACTAATATGGGCATACAAATCCCTTGAAATCCATTTTTATTGAAAATCTCAAAAACTAAGTTGTTCCGAACCCAGGTAACTTTATTCCGTAGACTTTTTTTTCAAAAATCAATTCAAATCTGGATCTATTAAGACGTTTATTGTTGACTCATGACCCCGGTTGCTGTTTAAAAAAGTTTCAACCCAAATGGTACCAAACATTCTAAAAATATTTCGCGTAAAATCTAAAAAATATGACAAAGTTGCGTCAGATTACAGCATATTTCATTTATTTGTACTAAAATATTCCACTAAATGACTTGTGATATATTTTATTATGTAACTAATCTGCAGAAAAGATTATGTTAAGATATGGAACAGATATATGACTACAAGTGGATGACAGGTCAGGCTATATTACAACAATATAAATACTTGCACAGAAAATTGGACGATAATTATTTTGCAACAGGTTTTATCAAAGAATGAAACTAGGTCTCGTACTAAACAAATATGTATGCGTTACACAAACGCGAATGATTCACTTTCCTCAGTGATATAAAGTACAAAGCAATGGACCACTCGCTTGAATTTATATTGTTCATTACAATCTCGCAGAGCGCCTACGGTGGTAGTTTACCGCCTCTACTCTAAATAAAACACTTTTAGCACTTGACACTTTTAGGATATGAAAATTAATTTTTACAAATTTACCGGTTTTATTATTATTATCACATATAAAAGTAGCGAGTTTACAGCCGCCGCGCGAAATTAACGGTAGGCGGGCCTATCGCAAATTGCTGTTCCGGGGAAATTATTATTTCAAGTTAAAAGTCATTACCTGGCATATTAACGATTGTTGAAATTCCCAGGGGGGCGAACTTGACCCATAAAACACACACGAAAGGAATTTTATGTAGGCACCCCCTCCCCACCCAGCTCCGGTATTAGAGTAAAGTCGCGCTAAATACTTAATGACCCACTTGTATTTTTCCCTTCTCGGAATTTCGCTCAGTCGCCCGAACCTAACAAAGTTTTGATAAGGGCTGAATATCGTAACACCAGGCTTGATCCTATCCTTTAAAACAACCCTTAAATTATTATCCTAGTTTGTTGTTGTGTTTATTGTTAATTCCCAGATGCGAGCCTCCCCGACGGAACTGCCTCTCCCTTCACAAATAAACCGAGTGGTAATAACGGCACATTTCTGGAGAGAGGGCGAGTTTTAGGCAGATTTCCTATGTAAAGAAAGTTCCAACGTACGCAACTAACTTTCACTCTCTCTCTCGACGGACGGGTTTTATTGTGTATATTAGATTATTTTGATGTCATAAGAAATTACGGATTTTGGCAATTAAAGGAATTACTCGTACAATATGGGATCGTCCTTAAGGGCTCTTTTGCTTGGATCAAACGGATAGTTGCAAATTATGTTCTGTTTATTAATTTCAAAATAATTCTCATTGCCTAATGGACTTATTACACTGTAGACAGCATTAAGCAACTGGACTTCATAATTAAATGGAAGTATTTCGTGATAATTCGAGGAAAGGGACTGGGAAGTAAAGGGTGTTATTAATTTGACTCTTTTTAATTTGAAATTTTGGTTGTGACAAAGAAAAATAACGTGCGAAGAGAAGTGAAAAGCGACTATACCGATGAACACTAAAGGAAAGTATACACTGTGTACATAGAATGTGAAAGCTTGTGTATATACTACGAATGTAGAAAAGCCCTATTCAAAACATATCTATCTGATGAGATTTACTATATACAAGTAATTGGTTTATTGTATCGAAATGAAAATTTCGATATCAACACCCACATGCTCCACAATCCTTGATGGAATCCAATTCATATGATAACCGATCTTCGAATCACATATCAATAAACATTCAGTGTTTTTTCAGAGCGAATAAATTTTTCAACCTTCAGTCACCTACCCTAATCAATTTTTCTAGTCTTGCTTATTTATTTAGGAGCTTCGCTGATTCCTTCACGAAGTACCTAACTTGCATTTGTTAATTTTCATCAAGTGAAGAAAGCTACTAATAGTTTGTCATTATATATTGTAATGGTGGATAAAACTCTTAATCTTTCCTAACTATTATGATTTGACTATTTATTAAAAGCAGTGATGGGTTTCGACTGACTGACAACCATCCTCAGACATAAAAACTGAACAAAAATAGCTTACAAAAGACAGTCAGTACACACGCTTGCACATAAACTTGTCTTTCGGTCTTATACTTGCTTGCAAAGAACAAACAAGTGGCCTTACATCGAGCTGAGGTAAAACAGAGACTTCGTGGAACCAGTCTTAAAAATGTTAACAAAAAAACTAAACTTTTACAAGATAAGTATTGAAAGGGGACTGAATGGTATTTTCCAAATTTCCTCATTTTTTGGATAAATGTGAAGATTTTTTGGTAGTAGTCACGGCATTTTGTGCAATAACGACCTAGAGCAGATTTCTTGCGACTTCCAATACGCCTTTCCCAGCATATTTTGTTTAACTCTTTAATGAGGCTAAGTTTATATATTATGGAGATCAGGTCGCAGTTATTACAAAATTCGTGAACATGTGTGTTTGTAAAATATTTTAGATTTTTAAAGGGCTTTACACAAGAAACGGAGGCACGGTCTGTTTATATGTGATCTTTTCTGGCCTAATAAAGAGCCTTGCCGCATTCTGAATTTGGTCGTTTTTGGCTGTTGTGACAACATTCTGATTCTGGCATTTTAATATCTATCATATGGAAAACATTACCTTGCATCCGCTGAAATGGTACATAATTATTCTAAGTATCTAAAAGGAAGTGTACGTGTCTGCACATGTAATGAGTTTGTGAGAGGTAACAGTTTCTAACTTTCAGTTTCCCTATTTTTGTATTACCTGTTCCTTGAATGTTCATTAGTTGCTGTGGCAAGAAAACCAGCCCCATACAAAAGCTATATATTGTTACGTTCGAGGGTTCTTAATAATTAATAACCCTAACTATGACTAATTAATCGTAATTTATTTAACTAACTCTAACAAAATACGGACGTATTCTAATTCATTTAAACGTAAATCTGACATGAACATTTGTCTTCGACTGACTGCTTATCTCTCGGTCGCCTTTTTATATTCTACCGGTGTTACTTCGAGATTTTTACAGAACAATAAACACTTCTTGGAATCGGCGGCGCCGAGTCGTCGGGGAACATATCGAGATCATTCCAGTATCTTTGACTGCCGATAAGGAGTGGAAAAATGGTTGCAATATTTAAAACATTTTCTCGGTGATAAAAAAGAGTTAAAATGTAAACGGCAGACATTTATTAAAGTAATGGAACGAATGTCCCACTTGTCAATTAAAACTTGTTATATTTGACAAACTTTTATTTGTGCATAGTGTGACGGAATTTCACGAAGTACAAACAATTGTTGCACATTAGTAAATTTCGCTGATTTTAAATATTAATAGTTTAATAAACATGGGAATAATGAACTCTACCAAGTCCATTGCACCTTTACCTACATAAATGAATGTATCTGTTAAATTACATAAAACCGCTTATTTGGCAATTATTGTAAAAGCGAATTCTTTTAAAAATAGTTAGTTGTCTTCGAACCGTAATACAATGCAGAAATAAAGATACGTTTCACTCTACAACTTTAGTTATAATTTTTGGACCACCCTTCCAAAAACACTTCAACTTGTAACATCACAATAGTTTCTTCCTCTGAATACCTTTAGACATGTTGATGCGTTCCAAATGCGTTGAAGCAGATTGCAAACCTCAGAACACTAGTTTGAGTTATTTTATATATTTCCACTTTACCGCGTGTTCTTGTTCCAACTGGGCACCCTTTTTAAATGCACAACGGCGCGAAAATTCTGCAGATAATACTCGAATAACGCAATGAAAGAAATTCTGGAAATACTTCAATCAAGTAAGCTTAAAATGGAATGAAACATTGTGTTTATTGAGCTATAAAAATAGTGGGTCAGTCTGCGCTGAGCTTTTATCAAAAATAACGTTGTTTTGCATTGAAGAAAATCTATATGAAAGCAATTACCGTGTAGATGAAACGAAAAACATAACTGCGAATATTACACATGAAGCGTGAAAACTGCTACAATAAATAAGTCATGCTGGTTAAAAAAAAATATTTACATTGCCAAGAGGCACGAAGAGTTAAATTAAAAGCAATTTGAAAATTGAAAATGAAACGATTTATCGAGAAAATACTTATGAACACAAATTTTATTAGAAGAAGATAAACGAACTTCTATACTTGAACTAATAATTACTAGTAGGGACTTGTTTCGGTATTTAGAACATTTTTTGGGTTTAAGACATTGAAGACTTTGCAAACGCAAATACTTTTTTTGTTCATATCAACATATCATATATGGCAATTACAGTCCCAAGAGAGCATTGCAATTACAATCTCATAGATCTTCTCATTTACACAATCGTCACACAATCCATCCTTATGTTCAAAGGACGATAAGTTTATATTTTTGGCTTTATTTAGACATTAAAGAAATAATTTATAAAAATATTTCATAACTAGTTAAAAAGATAAAAGTATCCACAAACATTGACCTTTTTGTGAAGATATATTTCATGTACATATTCAATCTTTAGTATTGAAGGTACTGATTGGAATTTGACGAGGGTGTTGGAGGCTGGAGTTTCAAAATTAGTGGTTTTTCGTGAGTATTTCTTCCTCTGCGTAATTCTGTCAAAACCAGAAGCTTTTTATGAAAAGACTCTCTAAACGCACTTCATTATGAAATATTTCATTTACAGGGGATTTACATAAGGAAGGTGTCACTTTAGTTCCTGAAATATCATCACAAAAGCATGTACGGTGACGAATCGACAGGTCGATTTTTATTTTGAATGAAACGTCTTTAAAACGTTCAGGACGATTCACCTATTTGCAGTATAAGATAGGGGAGTTTCCTTAAATGAATCACCTTGCACATTTTTAAATTTAATTGTAGTGTTGAATTTTTTATTTGCACTGAAACCAATACATTCAAGGCAACTAAAATAATAAGTACACACTGCTACGTACATGATAACGTCAATATTGTTAATCGTCATTCCAAAATTAGTTTACTCCCTAGTTAACACTAACATATTTGAATAAAACTCATTGAGATGAACGTTTGAATATTACTCATTACGGAAGTAAATTAAACGCCAAAGTTGCGCTCACGTCATCAGCATTTTATCACGTCTATTTAGGATGTTGCCAGATTTCCGGGAATCACGAATTCTTCGCCGCACTTATACAATTATTGAATTGCTGGTTGCATAAGTAACAATAATTTAAAGTGTGTTGTACCAGTTTTTAAATGAAAAATAACTTTATTGTAAAAATAATTTATAAAACAACGAAAAACCGTGGCAATACACTTTAAAAGCTACAATGGAAAAATTAATACACGATTCTTCATCTGAATCAATTTACTCATAATACAAACAGCGAATATGTAGTAAACTGAACGAAAGAGAAATTTTCCTTTTTTTTACATAACATCACTGTCATCATTAGGATCATTATCTTCATCATCATCATCATCATCATCATCATCATCACTACCAATGTTTATAATTAAAGGACTGACTTCTTGGCGATCAAATATTCTCTCCCTCTCATACCATTTAAAAATTCTTCCTCGGTATGTCGCATGCAATTTCTCCATATACATATCAGGAGTAATCGTTTGCAACGCTTCGTGCTACATATTTAAGCAGTTATTTTCACTGTTTATTTTCATATATGACATTAATGAGAGGTACTATTCTATAATCTTTTTTATATATTTGGTCAGAAAATGACTGCTAGATAATCGAAACCGGTCACTGTCTGTTTATTTTTAATAGAGTTGGGTGTTGACTTTCAGTTAATTTTCTATTTTATTATCCCTTTAAATTAATTAGTCATTCCAAATATAGGTACTGTAGGTTATCGATTTCAATTGATAGTGTAGATTTAAATTATTTTTTTTTATATTTTATTTTTTATTTAAATATTTATTTAAATGACATATTTTAAACAGAATTTTCTGTCTGAGCCGACTTGATAATTTTTTAAGAAAATATCAAAAATAATTATATTCCATAATTAAAACCACACTGTACATCGAGTCGAAAAATTGGTAATACAGAACACCGAGGACTTTGAATTAGATGGGTAAACCAGGATTATTCATATTTCGTGAACGCTTTATAGTATAAGTCCTCAGGCTAATTTAAAGGTTTGCTATTTTAGACTCAACTGTATAAAATCGAAAAAAAATTAAATAGGGGAGTTTTAAGAGGTTAGTTTATGAAGTTTTTGGAATAATACAATGCAAATTAAAAAAAGTTGAAATACAATTAAAAGCCAAACCATTGTACTCTGTATCATGTTATGTAAAGCGTCATACATGATGTAACTAATTTACATATCATCCTGCAACTATAATATAGTTATAGAGAGTTGTAGGATATATTTAAATCATATACGATGTTTTACATATATCATACCCAGATCACACTATTATGGTTTGGTTTTTAAATCAATTTTAAGATTTCTTTCAACTTGTATTGTGTTCATCCTTCGTTTTAAGATTCCACCATGAGTCCATCAGTCTGGACCAACAACTATTATTTCAATATGTATTCAGAATTCCACGCCCGATGACGCCTACTAACTAGTCGAACCTGCCCGACTAGAAATTATTTCCTGTACCCGACCAGGACCCGGCCGGGATTGCTCGTCTAGCACCCGGCAAGGACTGTAATGGAGATGTGCCGTCGTGTCCTGATCAGGACGACCTGACGTGGACCCGACCGGGCATTCCCGGCGTGGACCCGGTCAGGTCATCCTGACCAGGACCCGATCGGGCCGGCGTTATAGGGTGCTAGACGGGCATGCTCGGCAGGGTCCTGGTCAGGAAGACCTGACCGGGTCCACGTCAAGAAAACTTAATTTATATTTTACAATATTTTATTGATATCACAATATAATAAATACACCAAAAATCGACATACAAAAGAGACAGTACAAATACAAACATATTAAAGAATAATAATACATGAATAAATAAAATAAATAAAATAAACAAATATAAACACATGAAATATAAACGATATATACAGGATAAAATAATAAAGTGATAATATACTAAAAAACACAGTACAAATACAAAGAATCGCAAAAAAACTTAAAATACAACAAAAACCATTTTTTTTATGTACCCATTCTATTTTTTAATGTAGAAGAGAAAGCCCTCACCTGTTTGCTTTTATCCAGTGGGGATCTCGAAATGTCAGAGTCTTCTGTAAATTGAGAAATAATTATTTTCTAACAAATATTCACGTATTAGTAAATGAATTACCTCATCACAGTCGTAGAAAATAATATTTACGTCCACCAACTTCACCAACCTCATTTCACAAGACTTGAACAAAAACTGGTCGGAATAGTAGGTTACGAACGAAGGGTTGCTTTTACCTGAAGCGTTAATCCGGAAGCAATAATCGTTATGCTAATCATGAATGTCGGTATTGTTAAATTAGTAGCACTGCGAAATTTTGTTGTCAACAACTGTGTAAGTAAAATATTAAAGATAGGAATTATTTTACAAATTCCTACTTCTTATGATGTTACGTCAACTGCTTTTTCGGCACTACTTAGTCACTATCGCGGTAATCGTCATTCAAAGAATTTACTCCACTAACACTGAAATATGTAGTTATGCCAAATTCACTATTTTTTCCCTCTAATTCAATTTGACTCTCGAGGAACAATCTAACTCGTTGGTGAGTAAGTTCACGAATTCGCCTTGCACGGTTATCACACCTTCTTCCCTTTGTCTTCTCGAGCATATTGGATAATGATCTAAATAATTAACAAAATTAATTTATATTATTTTTTCCGGCGTTAATACTTCGGAGATTTATTTAATTAATGATTTTCGAAATTAAGAAAATTCAAAAAATCAGAAAATTATAAATATATTTTGTTACTTAGATTTTTACACAATGTAACAGTGTTTTAATTACCTTTAATCACATTTAATTACACTCAGTGTTTAATTTTGTCACATTCTTAATACGTATATTATGAATAATGGGTGTAATGATAGATTGCGCGGGCATGCCTGGCCAGTGCCTGGTCGGGTTCTGATCAGGATCTGGTCAGGTAATGCTAGACGGGCATGCCTCGCCAGTGTCAGTCCTACCCTGGCATGCCTCGCCAGTGCTTGGTCGGGTCCTGATCAGGATCTGGGCAGGTAATGCTAGGCGAGCATGCCCGGCCACTTCCTGATCGGGACCCGATACGTTTTCGGGTTTGCCTACCTAAATTTCTAGTCGGGTGGTTACATTTATTTTAGTTGAATTAACAATTAGTGAAAACTTCAAGGTTTTTTCATTTATCAGATAATTTAGAATCGTTGAATTGCTGAGTAAAATGTAGAGAGGCTCTCTATAATAAATTGGTTGTTTTATATTCCAAACCAGAGTTCAAATGGACTTCAAATGGTTTCCAAGATATTACATTGAAAAAAAAATACCACACGAAATAAAACAGTTTGCAAAATTCATATATCGAAAAGAGGTCGAGACAATAACATATATTAAACTCACCTATCTGCTTTGTTAAATGAAAATGGCTTCCTGGGACAAATTAGTTGTTTAACGATCCAAAAATAAAAATGATAAAATTTTCCATATTTACAAAATGTTACCATTAAAAACAAAATCAAAAGAAATAAAACAATTTCCAATGTGAAAGTTTTGAAAAGCCGTCTAGACAATATAGAATTTGTTATTGATCGTAACGGATGTGTTCCATTGCCTTCTGGAACAAATTTATTGCTTTAGGACCCAAATCAACAGTTCCAAATAGAGTTACACTTTCCAAAATATTAACTAGAAAAGGGAAACCATACAAGTAAATTAGTATCCAAAATTTCGATTATTAAAAATCCACATAATATGAAATTGCTTAACGGTTGAATCAAGCATATCCAATTGATTTCCTAAACAAGCCTATAGTTCAAATAGGCCCAAACTGTGGTTACTGTTTAGTAACATTGTTGTAACACGATACCTAAATAAAAGAATCAAATTGATAATTATCCAATTAAATAATTTAGTTATGATATATGTATTATTTCCCACATTCATGAAATTATTTTGCTTCAACATTTGTTTAAATTTTTCTAATAAAGGTCTTAGATGATGGTTTCCCTAACAGTTATCCTTTGATTTATTGTGGTTCGCAAGAGAAGTGTTATGAACAGCTTGATAAGGCAAAGTAATATACAAGGTATGCTTTTAGAAATCGTTTTTATTACATTCTGCACTTTCCATATTTAAAATTGGATTCCACATCTCTAAACTAAAGAGTTATACCCCCCAATTTTGAATTGAATTTCTCGATACTGCTTTATATATTCCATAGTAACGCGATGTTTTGGTTCTTCCTGTATATTAACCCCAACATTATGTTATGTAACATATCGGGTTGTAGTAGGGGTGATTTCGAATATAAGAAACTTGAAGAGGAATAAATGTGATAAATATTTTGAAGCTCAGTGTGCAACCGACTGCAGTGACTATAAGTACTACTACTAAAGCAGTAATATTCGCAGTAATTACTTAACACACAAAGTTCTATTAAGACACTAAAATATCCCCTCAAGACTTGCTAATTGGTATGTCCCTTGAGTACCAATCTCACAACATACCCCAAACAATGAACTGCGAACTCGTGATGCACATTTTCATCGTGAAACATTCCACTTCCGCCTGCCATCCCACTAGATCCCGGCCCGGTGTATGACGTATCATTCGATTCCAGTATTTAATTAAAAGTTTCACAATTGACACGGGACAGAGATGGCGACCGCCGGGGAAAGCATCCTCATGCTATTATATACAAGCTGAAGGGCGTCGAGGTAGGGGGACCACATTAAAGTAGCATTAGTGCAAGTGAAATAAACTTGACGACTTCATTTCTCCATGGCAGCGTATCCGCGAGACCATTTCAATTATGCGCCCTGCAGGCGAACGATGAATCTTCACCCTAGTCGTTTACGGATAGGCGGGTTGGACTGAGGATAGTCGGGTCGGTGAGGGTGGAAACTCAGGCCGGGGAAGTAGTCAGGAAAATGAAGTGTTTTCGGTTGACTCGTATTTTGGTAAATTGGCTGTGAAATGAGGGATATTGCTGTTTAACTTAATTATAGATTAGTACGTTTACAGTATATCGATAGTAGATTCCCGACTAGAAATTTGGGTAGGCAAACCCGAAAACGTATCGGGTCCCGATCAGGAAGTGGCCGGGCATGCTCGCCTAGGATTACCTGGCCAGATCCTGGTCAGGACCCGATCAGGTAATGGCGAGGCATGCCCGCCTAGGATTACCTGCCCAGATCCTGATCAGGGCCCGACTAGGCACTGGCGCGGCATGCCCGCCTAGGATTACCTGGCCAAATCCTGATCAGGACCCGACCAGGCACTGGCGAGGCATGCCAGGGTAGGACTGACACTGGCGAGGCATGCCCGTCTAGCATTACCTGGCCAGATCCTGATCAGGACCCGACCAGGCAATAGCGAGGCATGCCCGCCTAGGATTACCTGGCCAGGACCCGATCAGGCACTGGCGAGGCATGCCCGCCTATGATTACCTGGCCAAATCCTCATCAGGACCAGACCAGGCACTGGCAAGGCAAGCCCGGCTAGCATTACCTGACCATATCCTGATCAGGACCCGACTAGGCACTGTCGAGACATGCCCGCCTAGGATTACCTGGCCAGGACCCGATCAGGCACTTGCCAGGCATGCCCGCGCAATCTATCATTACACCCATTATTCATAATATACGTATTATGAATGTGACAAAATTAAACACTGAGTGTAATTAAATGTGATTACAGGTAATTAAAACTCTGTTACATTGTGTAAAAATCTAAGTAACAAAATATATTTATAATTTTCTGATTTTTTGAATTTTCTTAATTTCGAAAATCATCGATTAAATAAATCTCCGAAGTATTAACGCCGGAATAAAATAATATAAATTAATTTTGTTAATTATTTAGATCATTATCCAATATGCTCGAGAAGAAAAAGGGAAAAATGTGTGATAACCGTGCAAGGCGAATTCGTGAACTTACTCACCAACGAGTTAGATTGTTCCTCGAGAGTCAAATTGAATTAGAGCGAAAAACTGGTGAATTTGGCATAACTACATATCTCAGTGTTAGTGGAGTAAATCCTTTGAATGACGATTACCGCGATAGTGACTAAGTAGTGCCGAAAAAGCAGTTGACGTAACATCATAGGACGTACGAATTTGTAAAATTATTTCTATCTTTAATATTTTACTTACGCAGTTGTTGACAAAAAAATTTCGCAGCGCTATTAATTTGACAATACCGACATTTATGATTAGCATAACGATTATTGCTTCCGGATTAACGCTTCAGGTAAAAGCGACCCTTCAATTCGAAATCTACTATTCCAACCAGATTTTATTCAAGTCTTGTGAAGTGAGGTTGCGGCCGACGGAGGACCGTGAAGATAGTATTTTCTACGACAGTGATGAGGTAATTCATTTACTAAAACGTGAATATTTGTTAGAAAATAATTATTTCTCAATTTACAGAAGACTGATATTTCGAGGTCCCCACTGGATAAAATCCAACAGGTGAGGGCTTTCTATTCTACATTAAAAAATCCAAAAAATTAGAATGGGTGCATAAAAAAAAATTGGTTTTTGTTGTATTTTAAGTTTTTTTGCGATTCTTTGTATTTGTACTGTGTTTTTTAGTATATTATCACTTTATTATTTTATCCTGTATATATCGTTTATATTTCATGTGTTTATATTTGTTTATTTTATTTATTTTATTTATTCGTGTATTCTTATTCTTTAATATTGTAGCGAATGCCCCGTATAGGTCGTTGTTATGGGAAAACAAGAGTTGTTTATGTAATTGTGAAATGTAAATACTGACGTCAGTATAGAACTAAATCTCTGTGTAAAGACTGTTGTAATTTTGGAAGAACTGAATCTGTTTGTATAAGAAACCGCTACAAATTTGGGGGCTCGTCCGGGATTTGGTGAACCGAAGTAGCGGAAAAATTTTGGTGGACCTGGGATGGCGTACAGAAGTGATGGCGATGGCACGCGGCGGAGAGGCGAGGAGTGCAGTCTGTGCGGCGTTATGGAGTTGTTGAGCGGCTGGCGCGACTCGAGATTCCACAGGACTTACAGCTAAGTTACATTTAGGATAACACTCGAATGGATTGACTGCGTGCGGCTGGCGCGCGTGGCCCGTTTGAGTGCTACACTCACATTTGTAACTCATATTGGGAGACGGGCGCTGTTCATCTTTAGTACAAGAATTGGTGATGATTGACCACTGGGTTGTGCGTCTGGAACCATGAAGCAGTTGCTGGGGATTTCAGTAACTGCAGGAGCAGCGGAGGATTTCAAGAGACAGGTCCCTCTTCTACCTGGAGCATTGGATGGGATTGGTTATCCCTGGTGTCTTTGATGGTCAGAAAGAGGATTGGCCTGCTTGGTTTCGATTTGCTGCTGATTAATTTTTGTACAGGATTTGCAGTCCAACCCGCTCAATGGAGTTAATCACACACACACACACACATGCACACAATTACACATATACTTGCAATTTATTGCAAATGGATTTGGCAAGGATACTGGCGTGTTTTGTTTGATTTTTAGATCAACTATGGCGAGATTCCCCGAGGTGGATATCGCCTGGAGAGGACAACTGGCTCTCGATGTATAAGTTCTGGCGGAATTTCTGAAAAAGGGGAGGAGCGGTGCGCATGGTAGCAGTAGCAGTAGCAGTAGCAGTAGCCGAAGCAGTAGTCGAAGCATTAGCCGTAGTAGTAGCAACAGTAGCAGTAGTAGTAGTAGCTGAAGCAGTAGCCGAAGCCGTAGCCGTAGCAGTTGCCGTAGCAGTACCAGTAGCAAAAGCCGTAGCCGTAGTAGTAGCAGTAGCAGTAGCAGTGTCAGTAGCCATAGCAGTAGCAGTAGCAGTAACCGAAGCAGTAGCCGAAGCATTAGCCGTAGCAGCAGTAGCAGTAGCTGTAGCAGTAGCAGTAGTAGTAACCGTAGCAGTAGCAGTAGCAAAAGCCGTAGCCGTAGTAGTAGCAGTAGAAGTAGCAGTAGCAGTGGCAGTAGCCATAGTAGTAGAAATAACAGTAACCGAAGCAGTAGCCGAAGAATTAGCCGTAGCAGTAGTAGCAGTAGCAGTAACCGTAGCAGTAGCCGTAGCCCTAGCCTAGCCGTAGCAGGAGCAGTAGCAGTAGTAAAAGCCGTAACCGTACTAGTAGCAGTAGAAGTAGCAGTAGCAGTGGCAGTAGCCATAGCAGTAGCAGTAGCAGTAGCCGAAGCAGTAGCCGAAGCATTAGCCGTAGCAGTAGTAGCAGTAGCCGTAGCAGTAGCAGTAGTAAAAGCCGTAACCGTACTAGTAGCAGTAGAAGTAGCAGTAGCAGTGGCAGTAGCCATAGCAGTAGCAGTAGCCGAAGCATTAGCCGTAGCAGTAGTAGCAGTAGCCGTAGCCGTAGCAGGAGCAGTAGCAGTAACTGTAGCAGTAGCCGTAGCAGTAGCAGTTCGCTGATATGGTAGTCATCCGCTGATATGTAGTGCTGTGGAAGTAGATCGTCCGAGGGTCGAGGGCGACCCTGAAGACGGGGAGGGATAGTGTAGCGAATGCCCCGTATAAGCCGTTGTTATGGAAAAACAATAGTAGTTGTCTATGTGATTTGTAGATGTTACGTTGACATTAGGTAGTAAAACCTCTTTGTGCATGTAAAAGTACTACAATATTAAAGAATAAGAATACACGAATAAATAAAATAAATAAAATAAACAAATATAAACACATGAAATATAAACGATATATACAGGATAAAATAATAAAGTGATAATATACTAAAAAACACAGTACAAATACAAAGAATCGCAAAAAAACTTAAAATACAACAAAAACCAATTTTTTTTTATGCACCCATTCTAATTTTTTGGATTTTTTAATGTAGAATAGAAAGCCCTCACCTGTTCGATTTTATCCAGTGGGGACCTCGAAATATCAGTCTTCTGTAAATTGAGAAATAATTATTTTCTAACAAATATTCACGTTTTAGTAAATGAATTACCTCATCACTGTCGTAGAAAATACTATCTTCACGGTCCTCCGTCGGCCGCAACCTCACTTCACAAGACTTGAATAAAAACTGGTTGGAATAGTAGATTTCGAATTGAAGGGTCGCTTTTACCTGAAGCGTTAATCCGGAAGCAATAATCGTTATGCTAATCATAAATGTCGGTATTGTCAAATTAATAGCGCTGCGAAATTTTTTTGTCAACAACTGCGTAAGTAAAATATTAAAGATAGAAATAATTTTACAAATTCGTACGTCCTATGATGTTACGTCAACTGCTTTTTCGGCACTACTTAGTCACTATCGCGGTAATCGTCATTCAAAGGATTTACTCCACTAACACTGAGATATGTAGTTATGCCAAATTCACCAGTTTTTCGCTCTAATTCAATTTGACTCTCGAGGAACAATCTAACTCGTTGGTGAGTAAGTTCACGAATTCGCCTTGCACGGTTATCACACATTTTTCCCTTTGTCTTCTCGAGCATATTGGATAATGATCTAAATAATTAACAAAATTAATTTATATTATTTTATTCCCGCGTTAATACTTCGGAGATTTATTTAATTGATGATTTTCGAAATTAAGAAAATTCAAAAAATTGGAAAATTATAAATATATTTTGTTACTTAGATTTTTACATAATGTAACAGAGTTTTAATTACCTTTAATCACATTTAATTACACTCAGTGTTTATAGTCTGTCTAAAAATGCGGCGAAGTAATAAAAACTCATTATAAATGCAAAACCGATACAAGGTGGCACCCACTAAATGTGTCGAGTTCTCTAATGTTTTGCACGCTACCTTCCGTAATCTCTTTATATTACGAGTGTTTCTCCCTGAACATGGGCTATTTAGTACGTCTCGGCACATGCGAAGAACCACTCACTGGCGTACGGTCGGGAAAAATGACGAAATGTGCAATAATCGATAACTGAAAAAATTACGTGTGCGTGCGCGTGTGTGTGTGCGTGCGTGTGTGTGTGTGTGTGTGTGTTTTTGTGTGGGCGCGCGCTTGAACGAGATAGAGAGGGAAAGAAAGACAACACTTCAGTACATGTATGGTCGTGCATTAATTTATGAAATTTTGCGGCCCTGAGAAGGACCAGTTTATGAAAAGTTTTTCCCAGCCGTCACCTTCTCCTTGGTAACCTCAGTCGTCGTTGCCATCGTCGAATTCTTCTCAAACATCGGAATCTGGAGAAGAATCATCATTTGGGTTGATAATAATTGGTTCTATCAACGACTCCGAAATGTTATCCAACTGTAACATTTGGTCTTCTATTTTCAGAACGTGATTTATGCATTTTTGCCAATTTTCCTTGGAAACTTTACATATTGCTTCTTTAAGCAAATTTTTGACATCTGCTAATTTGAACGTTGTATTTGTTCTCGCCACGTCCCCTTTTATTTGTGCCCATATTAGCAGGAGACTGCTTACTTGGAGACTTTTTCTCCGGTTGAACAGGGCCACTCTTTCTTTCTTTTAATAACCTGTACACTGATGTCTTACCAACTCTCAGCATCGCAGCGGTTAATTCCACGGTTTTATCCACACTCGCATCTAAATTTTGTTTCTTGATGGAATCGAAACAATTCAAAATTAGAACTTTCTCATTAACTGAGAACGGCGCTAATTTTGGGCGTTTCGATGGTCCTGGTAAATTCTCCATACTCCAATACGTATCTCCGTACTTTAAAAATACCACTATGAACACACAGGAAAGTCACTGTCAAAGTTTGTCTAATCACACACACGTACACGTCTATAAGCAATGCTGACTGACTACTGTCTTAGGCTTAAATGGAATAAATGGGCCGATCTTATACACATAACCACCTGATATGTTAATGCAAGCATTAAGCGCAATCAGTTCCTTTAATTTACCTAGAATTAACGAGAAAATAATAGCCGTCTAGTCCCTTCTTGGAATAGTTAATCACATAATCCGAACTTTAGTATTTATCTGCACCTCGATTAGACAGCACCCACTTTTGTACATTGGTAGGAAATGTAATACCTACCTTTTAATAAAACAATTATACCGGTTTTAAGGAAACTCAACATTGCATAGACAATTTTAATGCATTTATTAATATTCGTTGATTTCTTTAAGAACGCCTCTGGTTAGCGGCGAAATAATCGGTTTATTACTTCGCCCCATTCTTTGACAGGGTATAATTTTGTCACATTCAATCCTGATCAAGATCTGGTCAGGTAATGCTAGCCGGGCACGCCTCGCCAGTGCCACATCGGATCCTGTCCAGGTAATCCTAGACGGGCATGTCTCGACAGTGCCTAGTCGGGTCCTGATCAGGATATGGTCAGGTAATGCTAGCCGGGCTTGCCTTGCCAGTGCCTGGTCTGGCCCTGATGAGGATTTGGCCAGGTAATCATAGGCGGGCATGCCTCGCCATTACCTGATCGGGTCCTGACCATGATCTGGCCAGGTAATCCTAGGCGAGCATGCCCGGCCACTTCCTGATCGGGACCCGATACGTTTTCGGGTTTGCCTACCCAAATTTCTAGTCGGGATGGTTCTCCCTTGAAATAAAAATGGACGTGTCTCGTCATCTTTTGTAACTGTCGTTTGTTCTAAATTTAACCCAGATTGAATATTTTAAATTGTCACACGGTATATCTGACCAAGTCGATAATTTGAAAGTGAACACCAGACGATTGTGAAGCAACAACAAGTGCACATAAAAGCGTAGTTTAGAAGCCAAAATCAAGGAAATATTCTGAGGAATATTCCAATTTTGGATTCACGTGGTCTAAGACAAATAACGAAGAACTGCTTTTGGCGGCGAATAGTATAAGACCCAACAAAATTAAACGGCATATGGAAACAGTTTACGGTTTCAAGAAACCTCATGAATTCTCTGATGCCACGATAAAATTATATGAAAAACAAAATTCTGTTTTAAAAAATTTTTTGACTTCGAATGAAAAAGGTTCACTACCCTGATACAAAGTACCGTATCAATTCGCCAGATGCAAAATACTGCACACCAATGGGGAAGAACTTATTCTGCCAGATGCAACTAAAAATGTACCCGACTAGAAATTATTTCCTGTACCCGACCAGGACCCGGCCGGGATTGCTCGTCTAGCACCCGGCAAGGACTGTAACGCAGATGTGCCGTCGGGTCCTGATCAGGACGACCTGACGTGGACCCGACCGGGCATTCCTGGCGTGGACCCGGTCAGGTCATCCTGACCAGGACCCGATCGGGCCGGCGTTATAGGGTGCTAGACGGGCATGCCCGGCCGGGTCCTGATCGGGAGGACCTGACCGGGTCCACGTCAGGTCGTCCTGATCAGGACCCGACGGGACATCTGCGTTACAGTCCTTACAGGGCGCTAGACGTGCAATCCCGGCCGGGTCCTGGTCAGGAAGACCTGACCGGGTCCACGTCAAGAAAATTTAATTTATATTATACAATATTTTATTGATATCACAATATAATAAATTCGCCAAAAATCGACATACAAAAGAGACAGTACAAATACAAACATATTAAAGAATAAGAATACATGAATAAATAAAATAAACAAATATAAACACATGAAATACAAACGATATATACAGGATAAAATAATAATGTGTTAATATACTAAAAAACACAGTACAAATACAAAGAATCTCAAAAAAACTTAAAATACAACAAAAACTAATTTTTTTATGCACCCATTCCAATCTTTTGGATTTTTTAATGTGGAAGAGAAAGCCCCCACCTGTTTGCTTTTATCCAGTGGGGACCTCGAAATATCAGTCTTCTGTAAATTGAGAAATAATTATTTTCTAACAAATATTCACGTTTTAGTAAATGAATTACCTCATCACTGTCGTAGAAATTACTATCTTCACGGTCCTCCGTCGGCTGCAACCTCACTTCACAAGACTTGAATAAAAACTGGTTGGAATAGTAGATTTCGAATTGAAGGGTCGCTTTTACCTGAAGCGTTAATCCGGAAGCAATAATCGTTATGCTAATCATAAATGTCGGTATTGTCCAATTAATAGCCCTGCGAAATTTTTTTGTCAACAACTGCGTAAGTAAAATATTAAAGATAGAAATAATTTTACAAATTCGTACGTCCTATGATATTACGTCAACTGCTTTTTCGGCACTACTTAGTCACTATCGCGGTAATCGTCATTCAAAGAATTTACTCCACTAACACTGAAATATGTAGTTATGCCAAATTCACTATTTTTTCCCTCTAATTCAATTTGACTCTCGAGGAACAATCTAACTCGTTGGTGAGTAAGTTCACGAATTCGCCTTGCACGGTTATCACACATTTTTCCCTTTGTCTTCTCGAGCATATTGGATAATTATCTAAATAATTAACAAAATTAATTTATATTATTTTATTCCGGCGCGAAATTAAGAAAATTCGAAAAAATCAGAAAATTATAAATATATTTTGTTACTTAGATTTTTACACAATGTAACAGAGTTTTAATTACCTTTAATCACATTTAATTACACTCAGTGTTTAATTTTGTCACATTCTTAATACGTATATTATGAATAATGGGTGTAATGATAGATTGGGCGGGCATGCCTGGCCAGTGCCTTGTCGGGTCCTGATCAGGATATGGTCAGGTAATGCTAGCCGGGCTTGCCTTGCCAGTGCCTGGTCTGGTCCTGATGAGGATTTGGCCAGGTAATCATAGGCGGGCATGCCTCGCCAGTGCCTGATCGGGTCCTGGCCAGGTAATCCTAGGCGGGCATGCCTCGCTATTGCCTGGTCGGGTCCTGATCAGGATCTGGCCAGGTAATGCTAGACGGGCATGCCTCGCCAGTGTCAGTCCTACCCTGGCATGCCTCGCCAGTGCCTGGTCGGGTCCTGATCAGGATTTGGCCAGGAAATCCTAGGCGGGCATGCCGCGCCAGTGCCTAGTCGGGCCCTGATCAGGATCTGGGCAGGTAATCCTAGGCGGGCATGCCTCGCCATTACCTGATCGGGTCCTGACCAGGATCTGGCCAGGTAATCCTAGGCGAGCATGCCCGGCCACTTCCTGATCGGGACCCGATACGTTTTCGGGTTTGCCTAGCCAAATTTCTAGTCGGGTAGAGATAAGGTTTGGAGACAATTTGTCCACGGAATTTCAGTCCATTCCTCTACCAAATGATAGTGTTGGTCGCAGAATTTGTGATATATCTAAGGATATACAGCAACAACTCCACGACTGGCAACAGATTATTCGCAGTTCAGCTTGGTGAGGCCACAAATAGCAACAAGGAATGTCATTTAATTGCGCATTTTATCGCCTATTTTGCAATGGAATATCAACAGTGGAAGAGCTATTGTTCTGCAAACTGATACAAAATACAGCAACAGCACCTGAATTATATAATGTATTGCGCAGTTTTTTAAATGATCTCTGCATAAGATAGAGAGAAAAATTAGAGCGTTTATTTCCAATATATCACCTTCTTATGAAACTGGCTCAAAGTAACCACTAAAAATATTCACTGATGATTTAAACTACTTCATTTTTATCTACCAACTGTCGTGACATTTTGTTTTGTCTTTCCTATTGTATTTTATGTTTCTTCACCCCAGAGGGCGCGCCTCACATATCGCTTTATTATGACAAAAGTTATAAATTGACTTCTGTCCTGATTGTAACATTTCCAACGAAATGTGACAATTTTTCTTCAGCGCATATTCTAAATTTTTAAGCGTATTTACATATATTCCATTATTCAACACATGTTTAATTAAATACAATCTTAGCATTATCCTCAATTTTGAATATTATCGTACATCACTAACGAATAATCATCGATACCCACCCCTTTCTGATTTCACTTATTCTGAAACATTCTTCCTCCTTTAACCCTTTAAGATAGCGGCCTGTATCTCTCGTCGGTCGCGACGATAGGGGTTGCATTCGAGAGGGTCAGAAACAAGATGATTAATTTTACTTCAGACGTCTGGATTTGCTCTTTTGTGAAAATCCAGTATGATGATGCGAAAATATGAATTTCATAATTAGGCAAAAGCTCTGTCAACAGTGAGACCGTGAAGATTTCGCTAAGAACTTTCTGAAGGTACTAAAGGTGATTACACCGACTATTTGAATAAGTAACACCGTTAAATAATTAAAATGCTGGAATATTTATCCCCGGAATATATCAGTAAAAATGGGATTATGGATGTTTTTAGTGAAATAGTTATTACTGTATTACATTGTCTGAAATTACATCATAAGTGGAAAAGTGTAATTTCCAAAATTGTCTCTGATCTATACCCGACTAGAAATTTGGCTAGGCAAACCCGAAAACGTATCGGGTCCCGATCAGGAAGTGGCCGGGCATGCTCGCCTAGCATTACCTGGCCAGATCCTGGTCAGGACCCGATCAGGTAATGGCGAGGCATGCCCGCCTAGGATTACCTGCCCAGATCCTGATCAGGGCCCGACTAGGCACTGGCGCGGCATGCCCGCCTAGGATTACCTGGCCAAATCCTGATCAGGACCCGACCAGGCACTGGCGAGGCATGCCAGGGTAAGAGTGACACTGGCGAGGCATGCCCGTCTAGCATTACCTGGCCAGATCCTGATCAGGACCCGACCAGGCAATAGCGAGGCATGCCCGCCTAGGATTACCTGGCCAGGACCCGATCAGGCACTGGCGAGGCATGCCCGCTTATGATTACCTGGCCAATTCCTCATCAGGACCAGACCAGGCACTGGTTATGTATGGTACACCCATTATTCATAATATACGTATTAAGAATGTGACAAAATTAAACACTGAGTGTAATTAAATGTGATTAAAAGTAATTAAAACTCTGTTACATTGTGTAAAAATCTAAGTAACAAAATATATTTATAATTTTCTGATTTTTTCGAATTTTCTTAATTTCGCGCCGGAATAAAATAATATAAATTAATTTTGTTAATTATTTAGATCATTATCCAATATGCTCGAGAAGACAAAGGGAAAAATGTGTGATAACCGTGCAAGGCGAATTCGCGAACTTACTCACCAACGAGTTAGATTGTTCCTCGAGAGTCAAATTGAATTAGAGGGAAAAAATAGTGAATTTGGCATAACTACATATTTCGGTGTTAGTGGAGTAAATTCTTTGAATGACGATTACCGCGATAGTGACTAAGTAGTGCCGAAAAAGCAGTTGACGTAATATCATAGGACGTACGAATTTATAAAATTATTTCTATCTTTAATATTTTACTTACGCAGTTGTTGACAAAAAAATTTCGCAGGGCTATTAATTGGACAATACCGACATTTATGATTAGCATAACGATTATTGCTTCCGGATTAACGCTTCAGGTAAAAGCGACCCTTCGTTCGTTGTCTATTACTATTCCAACCAGTTTTTATTCAAGTCTTGTGATGTGAGGTTCGCCGGCGGTGGATGGTGCCGATGCATTGTATTTTCTACGACTGTGATGAGGTAATTCATTTACTAAAACGTGAATATTTGTTAGAAAATAATTATTTCTCAATTTACAGAAGACTCTGACATTTCGAGGTCCCCACTGGATAAAAGCAAACAGGTGAGGGCTTTCTCTTCTACATTAAAAAATCCTAAAGATTAGAATGGGTGCATAAAAAAAATTGGTTTTTGTTGTATTTTAACTTTTTTGCGATTCTTTGTATTTGTACTGTGTTTTTTTGTGTATTATCACTTTATTATTTTATCCTGTATATATCGTTTATATTTCATGTGTTTATATTTGTTTATTTTATTTATTTTATTTATTCATGTATTATTATTCTTTAATATGTTTGTGTTTGTACCGTCTCTTTTGTATGCCGATTTTTGGTGTATTTATTATATTGTGATATCAATAAAATATTGTGTAATATAAATTAAGTTTTCTTGACGTGGACCCGGTCAGGTCTTCCTGACCAGGACCCGGCCGGGATTGCACGTCTAGCGCCCTGTAAGGACTGTAACGCAGATGTCCCTTCGGGTCCTGATCAGGACGACCTGACGTGGACCCGGTCAGGTCCTCCCGATCAGGACCCGGCCGGGCATGCCCGTCTAGCACCCTATAACGCCGGCCCGATCGGGTCCTGGTCAGGATGACCTGACCGGGTCCACGCCAGGAATGCCCGGTCGGGTCCACGTCAGGTCGTCCTGATCAGGACCCGACGGCACATCTGCGTTACAGTCCTTGCCGGGTGCTAGACGAGCAATCCCGGCCGGGTCCTGGTCGGGTACAGGAAATAATTTCTAGTCGGGTAGTTAATGTGGAATCATTGGGGCACAAATCTGTTCGTTCAAATTATATTTTTCTTATACTCTATATGTACAATTATTAGATAACTAGTAAATCCTGTAGGTTCCTGTTTTTGACGCTAAAATATTGAACTCGAATAAATATTCAACACTCTGTAGCGTTGGTTGGAACACTCAGCTTTCAAAATCATCCCGACCAGCACAAAATTCTAAAAACTTTTAAAATCCCGTAAGCAAAGACTTCAGATTACACTTACATATTACGTACACGAAAACGCTGTCTGCTAAAATACCAAAATGTCTCATTAATAAATTAGAATACCATCTTCAGCTAACGATCAATAATCAGTAAAATGTATTTTGGTGGAAGAACTTCAAACAAATATATTTTCCATTAGCAGTGGATGGATTATATGCACAAGAGAATCAGGAATATATGCACATATATCTGCTACCATTTTATGTAAAATATGCATAAAATATACTATGAAATCAACGATTTTTAGGTGTAATTTTAGGTTAGTTTATAAAGTTCATACAGCAAATATTCAAATTTATGCTCCAAGCTCAAAAATGAGCAATAATTTTTTTGTAGGTTGAAACTTTTGGCGTGTTAATCAACTTGAAACTTTCGTTTGCATTAGACCGAGAAAATGTACATAGGTAAACATTAGTTGAAATTACCCACAATAACAGCAGACAAATATATATAATACACAATATACCGTTCATGTATACAAGTAAATTGAACAAATTGAAAAATCGGAAAGCACTTAAACTAAATAAATTTAATATGTATGAAATTATTTATGATTTTCAAACAGGCTCCACAAAATATATCACTGCTGTCCATAATTATTTCCGGATACAGCTTAATCCACGTAGATTTATTAGGGTTTTTCGGCATCTTGTTTCTCATAACATAACACTGTGAGGTAATTAGGTCGTGTGACAGATTATCCAAGTAGTAACAATAACAACCAGAGTTTATTCTAAGGTGCATATTCGACTTTATTAGTAGGTCGAATAAACAAAGGTAATCGACTGTTGGATGTTTTGCTGAGGTAGTCTGTTACACATTCACATTCGCCCTAGATACCCATGTATTAAATAGAACCGACACAGTTAACACGGAGAGTAGAGTAGAGTAGAGTAGTGTAAGAGTAGTACCGTATAACATGTATTCGAAAATGTAATTGATTCAATAGATGTTATAAGTAATCAACGAGTCAGCCTTATATCCATCATCCTACCCTGGGACATCACAACACAACTCTCTAAAAAAACTAAGAAATAATAATAACCCCTTACCACAATGTAGGAATATATAGTAGGCATATACTTATAATTCGGTATTTATTTCGTAATTATGACGACTAAGCTGTCATCATGATTACTGCTTTCACGTGAGTTATAAATTCCAAGTCGTGGAACTTATTTTTAAAAACTAACTACATTTTTATTTACACTACTTTAATGTGAGTTTTACGGATACAATACTTGTGGTAATATAAACTGAGCAATGTTTGCTACGATAAACTGGATAAGACTGATTCGTATAGTATCACAAACTGACCAAGACTGGCTATGCGCCTCACAGATCCTATATTTATATTCTTTACAAATGTTTAGGTAAGCAATTCCTATCTATTACAAGGGTTCATTGTTACAATTATAAGGGTCCATTGTTATGGGCTGACATAACTCGTGACGGAAATATCCTAATTGGCTTACGAATCACATTATTACCCGCTACGAAAACTACCCGAATAAGGATAAATACAGGTATTTGTGAAAATTCAGCACACGATTTACGTTTTAGAAATTATAAAAAGTTCTATAATTGAAACAATATGTATGAAACATGGGAAAATATGACGTTTTTGTTAAAATATGCAAAATATATCCAAAATGTTACTTATATGCACAATTTGCATATATATGTATTTCGCATAAAATCCGTCCTCTATCCATTAGTAATAAGTATTTCTCGGAACATTCAAATGAATTTAGTTGTACAGTAGGTAACATATTCTCAATTCCATAGGGCAATGTGACCCAGATCATAAACCTAGCCGTTAACGTTCGGTACATCCTATTGCCATAGCATAAAATGCAGCAGAACCTTAATCAGTTGCAGTAAGTGCTAAATGTGTATATGCCATATTCTCCTTTAACATTACGTTCTCTCATAGGAGTCCATTTTAGCAGAAAATACTGTAATATTTGAATTAATAGCATCAAATGGATGAGTAAACTTTTGTATGTATGTATAATAAAAATAGAGAATGGGTTAAAAAAGTGGAGAATAGTGTAATATAGTTAAAATATTGAGAGTTACGATGCAAGTTAGGTCATGAACAAATATCTAAGTATTATGATATGTTTCGTTCCTTCTTCATTTAATTTGAAACAAAGACTTAAGCTTTTATCGTACAGTTTCTTGAAGCAGCAGAAAATTTTATTAAGTAATTAGTAATGTGTATGTATAATGTCATCAATATATATTGATGCACAGTTAATGTGAACCAGCTTAATGTTTTACTTTGTCTAAGCAATTTCAAATTTTGTCGTTCTATCATCTATTCTATGCAATTGACCATAATAACGCAATGTACTAGCGTCGCAGCTTAAATGAAAAGGTATCCATAACTGAAAGAGGTACTACAGTGACTCGGCTCAACAGTTCTAATAATGGAGTCAGGAGTAATTGATAGAAGTTTTTCTCTAAAAGAAGATTTTAATAACTAATAGAGATCTTACACGTTTTGACACAACTCTGTTAAACTACTCTAGTGAAAAAAGGATAATTTATAGAGTAACAACCGACATGTATTATGATAGTTTCCATGCCATTTGTAGTAGTTTATGTGGAAAACAGTTAATGTTAACGTTGATAGTAAAATAAAACGCCTTTGTGTCACTCCGTGCGAAATAGTTAGAATTTCAATTGTTACAATTTCATTGTTACAATACTGATCAATATTTTGTTTACAGTGAACAGCTATAACTGATGAAAACTACGCAATTTTAAGTACCATAATTCAAGCAATGGGGAATCAATAACTGATAGATGCACCACAATGTCTTGACAAGGCAGTTTCAGTAACAATGGCAGTAATAACTAATTGTGACTATTATTATGAAACAGATCTAATAAAAAATAATAACTCATACAGACTGCATCATATCTGTGCTCAAGAGGTTTTACCAATTGAACAGTTATAACTGACAGAGTCTAAGGAGCGCTGCTCAATCTGTAGAAAGGTTGTACTATTTTTGTATTAAAGTATTTTGCTTTTTGATATTATGTTTCTGTTATAATTATTTGTTTTATAAGAAAGAACGTATTTTTATTATTTTAAAATGTATTATACATAAATAACTTACTTAGTCTTTATAGAACTTCAGAGAATATTAAACAAATTTTTGGAAATATTTTAAATTCTTAAAACTACAAAATATTTTGTAAAATTCCAGAGTAATTGTGGAGAAATTCCACATAGTATAGTATTGTTTTCGCACAGTAATTTACCGAATAGGAACACTAAATTTCTTCATTAGAGGAATTTACATCCACTGTTGCCCACTTTCACTTTAATATCTCCTAACTTTTTTCATAAGTAGCATATAAATTAAATTTTTTCCGAGGCGCGAGCGGAAAAACCCCTCCCCTTCTCCTCCTCAAGGTAGGATCCCACGTTAAAAATGATGACGACATTAACATTTATCTCCGAAATGCATAACTTGGCGCCGAGCGTAAATTTTATCGAGTTCCCCAACACCGATTTTTAGTGTCAAACTTATTTCGCAAGGCATTCCTTATCGCATCGCCTAATCTGCGGGAAAAGTCTCACGCTCTTTTTCTCTCTCGCCTCATAAAGCGGACCGCCGCAATTTATTACTCAATTTAAAGCGAATCAAAATTCGTCAAATGAACTACAAGCCCATTCCGGGGTCCCCTTTACGCCAGAATGGAGTTATTGGCCCTAAATCTGGCGGTCCATTTTCCTACGCATATCATCATGGATTAGGGAAGTCTCCAGAGTATTTCTTACATTTACTGCGGGCCGTTTTCGAGTTACCCGCGATATTTTATTGGTCTAATAATGTTACGTAATCGGCTTTGTTAGCAATCAAACGGAATATTTGAATAAATTACAGCATACGTTAAAAATTACCGGTGAATTCTCAGATAACATAGACTACAGAATTGGATTAGAACACAATTATAAAATAGATAAGTTATCATTTACATAGCTCTTCATTGCTTAAATATTTATATGAAAGCCATGTGTTTCATGGGAAATAATTTGAATATAATCTTTTTCATACTGTACCACGTTTTTGAAACATTAGACTGAACAAAACACTTTATTCTAGTTCACTACTTATTTATAACCACCTTAACTCTTTTATATAATGTGAAAATACTATTCAGGCTTAAAGGGAAAAAGGAGGTCTCCTTACTGCTTCTTACTGTTTTCTAGTGCTATTTATTAAGATAGTTTATCGAACATTTTTTTATATATTAGTTTGTTTCGTTGTAAAAGAAATCAAGAAAAGAGAACGGCCGAATACGGCTCACTCATTTCGCAAACAGGAACCGCAGATTTTTACGCCAGGGTGCGCGTACAAAACGAGCTTGTGTCATTCTTCCACGCGCATTAGAGAATCTCCTAAGTATATTCGTTCATTTATTTTCAGCCACGACTCTCACTAGTCGGAACTCTCACTTCACACAAGCCACATATATGGTCACAGAAATATTAACGTATAATTTCTGTGAAATAAAGTCGCAATTAAATTGAATTCTCTTTGACATCCGCACAAAACATATTCTGTCCGCAAGGCATAGTTCTAGCAATAGAGACTGTATCATATACGACTCCATGTGCTTGATTATTTAAAAAGTTTAATATTTTAGCTGGAGCATGATGCTATGTAAGAAATCGAAATAGAAAATCATAAGAATAAGCAATACATTGTAGCCTACTTTATAGAGTTTGTTTTTGGTTGATAAAATTTAACAGCAGACGGACCAAAAAACTATGTTTAAATCTAGACAGTTCTGAGCTTTTGCTTTTTTTTTAACAATAAAGATTAGAAAGATAGGTCTTTTTTCCGTTTTTTTCACCATAACGTGAAAATTATTGGTAGAACTGCAATAGGTTGTACAAACGATTGGTAGAGAATTAAAAGACCTTCAAAATGAGCGTATCTAAAAGGCGGTCAGAGCATCTTTCACCGAGAAAACTTGGAAAAACTGTTAATGTGGACCATTTTTCAAAACTTCACAACTTTGCTCAGTTTAAAGCTGAAGCGCTAATTTTGCGTGAAATGTTAGATTATTATGTCTACTTCAAGCATGTAAAAGTTGGATGCTATCGGATAAATAGTTTTTCCACAATTATTTTATTAACAATATACACCGAAATTTTGTAAAATTCGGCGTATTAACTGAGATTGGTCGATTTTAATTTTTCAAACGGTTTTTGAAACAGGACATCAAAACCTCCAACTTGGCTATATTGGATTTACATTTACGTTTGGAGAAAAGTGCGAAAAATGGCCTCTAACATTGCACGAAACGCGCGATTTCACATTTATAGTTGAGTGGTGGGTCTTCAAACAGTATTAAACAGTATACTTGCGCCCTAAAAAGAAAGCATGACGACTTCCACCTTTACAAGAAATTCAAAGAACTTACAGGTATAATATATTCCAGAACACTAAGTAACCTATGTAATAAAGATAGTAAGCTGATTTCAACCCCTGCATAAAAACACGTGAAGGAAGAATATATAAGGCAATTCTTCTATGACGTCAGAAAACATTAAACCAATTAAATAATAATAAATGAGCAGAAGATAGAATACATGCGGAACTACTAAAATTAATTAACGAGGACAACTCAGATCTTCCCCCTAGCCTATCTAATAAAATATATAAGAACAATTCCTAAAAGCTGACTAGAAATCGTCTTCATTCATTTTCTAAAGAAAAATGCTAAATCTTCTGGGGAATACCGCCTCATAAACCTAATGAACAACATTCTAAAACTGTTCCGACGAATTATTAACAATAGGATCATCATAGGACAAGAGGATATCGAAACTGCGACGAAAAACCAGCCTAGAGCACTTTGGTTTCAGGAAAGGAATGGGGACCGTCTTTTGCCTCCAAACCTTCTATTTTAACAGGCAGCCTTATATGTCCGCTTCATCGATTTCGAAAAGCCATTTGACCGAATACAGCATAAGCCACTGATGGAACCACCCTTGAACAACGGAACTGAAAAGAAACACCCCCGAATATTAAAGTGAATATTAGAGTGTAGGAAGTATCAGAATATTAGAGCAAAATACAAAGGTGTGTCAGACAAGGATGTGTACGTTTAGCGCTATTGTTCAATATTTATTTGGATATAATATTCGCCAATGCCCTGAATCGCTCTTCAGAAGGTATAAAAATAAACGGCCAGAGAGTAAATAACATGCGATACGCCGATAAAACCGTCTTAATAGCCAACTTGGACTGCAGATATTGCCGGATAAAAGCAATGCGAGCTGTGAAATAATGGGGATGAAAATAAATACATCGAAAATTAAAGTTGTCAAAATGTTTAGGAACAAAAATGTACCCATTCCAATAAATATCGATCACCAACAATTCGAAAATGTACAAGAATATAAATAGCTTACCTATTGGATTAACAACCAAATAAGCTATAAACAGAGGATATCAGAACAAACATAGAGCTAGATCGCCAGGGATTTGTCAGATTTTTATACACTAAATTTTTTAATTTTTAATTTAATTAAATGGTTTGATTAATTTTTATTCTTTTCGATTAAATTAAACTAGTTCATTAATTTAAGTATTAATTTAAATTAAATTAAATCAACTGAACTTTTAATTTCTTTTAAATCCTAATTAACATACAAAAAATTCTGGAGAGTCTACCCAAATATAAATAAATATAAATTAATATAGAGGATTTTAAATTCTCTTCAAATTAATACCATAGACATTTTATGTCTTTTACACTTTGAATTTCTATACCGCGTATCTTCATTTTTTCTTGCATATTTATGCTACATTTATTACTGAATATTACATATTCTGTTTTACCAAAATTTACCAATAAGTGGTTTTTATTCAAATATATTTATAACTTTTATTTTATAAAAACTATAATATATATTTTTTGTCATGTCGCTACGGTTATTACCGGAAATATCGATTTGAAAAATAATTTTACTTCACAATATTTAATACAATTAACTATATCATTAACCATATCATGCTTCGTTTTCCATTTTTTCATGTCTATTTTCCTTTTCATTTTGCCTATTTTACAATTATATCACACCATCCGCGCATTGGTTATTAAAATTTATATTTCGTTTTTAAAAAGTGGCAAAGCCACAAAAAATGATTTAACTGATCGTTAAAATCTCATGTTCTATAATTTGGACTAAACCTGAGTTAATATTTATTAAAATTTTACGGCGTATTTTAGGCACATTAAGTTATATTTTTGTCAGATTTGTGACTACAATGACCTTAGAGAAAAACTCGTCCCATAGACCACAACGGAAAAAGCAGGGAACTCTTCAAACTTTATTTAAATTTTGAAAAATAGCAAACTCAGTAGATTTACATCTTCTCGACACTTTCACGGCGTTTGCGATGTTCAATGCAACTCCAACTCCCCCAATTTCACGGAAAACCCGTGGCACGATACACGAGCGTCCTTATCTGCCTTCAAACAACCATCCAGACCGGTCACACATTTGTCGCTGCGAACGTTTACCCAAAAGTTTCGGTTCCCTAACAAGCGCGGCCTGCTACGCGGTGTGCGCCGGCCATAGGAAAATCAGAGTATTTGCATATCTGCATTGCACTAATTAGCCGGAAAGTCATTCATTAGAAATATTACCGCTCCGCTCGGTCTAATTACGAGGGCGATGTAAGAGTAGATACGGACAATCAGAGCGGACCACAACCGTCGCGTCGGTCTACCTGTACAATTAATATTCGATATTCGAATATGTTGTTGATTTTGGCTTTGATGGGTAGCTGCACAATATTGTGGAGGAATGTTTTACACGGGGATCTTCCGTTTGAAATGTTACAGATTGCTGAATAGAAATGCAGAACGCAAGAAACATTATCGGTATACTGTATAATCTGCTATATGGATTGAATTTGCTGAATGGAATTCAAATCCCGCTCAGGTAGTATTTCCTGCCAAAAAGGAAAGTGGTTTGTGTAATAGGCAGTTGTTATTCGATTTATTCCAAATGTGCACACATGTAAACCATTACAATAAATATAACGACAATGAAATAATTAGTGCACCTTATAGAGTGATAGGGCTTTTGATTTGGCACAGAAATATTTTTAAAAATTGTTTAGCAGGTACTAGTGTAGTTTTATAACAAAGAAGAGTTTAGTTCAATCGAAAACCAGGACGGAGTTTAAAATGGAATTTTTATTGAAAGGAAAAAAATGTTCCTGGTATTGGTGTTAAAAATATATTTCCTTAAGGGACGCCTAGAAGAGTTGTGATAAGGATGAGTAGTTGTGACAAGGGGGAGTAGTTGTGACAAGGTCGATTTCTCGGAACCTGTGACCGTTAGCGAACTGGCAACATGGCATATTGTTTATTTCTTCAACATGCTATTTTGTATAGTAATGATAATATGTGGAAATACAAAGCTTTTTTTGTATTTTGGAATACAATTTTGGAAAACCAATCCCTACTGTAGCTCTGCATGTAGGTACTATTGACCGAAAACAAAAATTTTTCTTGAAAAAAAAATAACTTTTAAATGCAATATTTTTAATTCTTTGTTAATTTGTACTTTCGCTCTGATTTATCATGGCGGTTGACGTGACGCCCCGGCTCAATAATCATACATGAATATCTTTTGAAACTTTCGTTGTTTCAATATTCCTTCACATTTGTGTTCACATGTTTTATTGTGTAAAATCTCTGAAATGAACCTTGAAGTTCGTAAGTGGCATGTAGTGTCTTCATGTGAAAATACGTCAATTAAAACACTAACAAATTATTTGTTTATATTCCGAGAAATGGAAACAATAGCATCTCCGTATGATGATGGTAATAATCAAAAATCAGTATAACCAGTTACCTCTTTCAACATGACATGCATTTTTTAGCACGAAATTACACATTATATTTTAGTAAGTACACTTACGTAGAAGTTTTAAGATTTCGAAATTTCGCTGAGTAGAAAGCTGTTTGACGTAAAAATCATTCCCAGCATCATTACATCCATTTGGAGCCAAGTAGAGCTATTTGACTTGGTAAATTCAGCTTGGCATATTTGGCTATATCGCAAAATACAATGTTCGGTGAATATTATTATTTCATTTAGATGGTCTGTACACAAATTACCGTTTCTTTGTGCGTGTAACTGTTTGTTACCTATAAGTTTCTACACATAAGATACTATTATTCAACTTAAATGACAATGAATTTGACTGAAGTTTTTGAATTCCGAATTGAGTGTATTGAGAGTTTTACTTAATAATTAGGTGTATGCTAAATAGGACTTAAATGTATAACGCATTATTGAGCACGGGAATGGACTATAATGAATAGGTCTTCGCGAGAAATAATACTAAATATTTGACAATTCGAAGAACTTTGAACATTGTAGAATACATGACCCATACGATCCAACCAAAACCATAATACACCAATGGTAGGGACGTTCCAAATCGAATTTATCGAAATTCTATAAAGGGTACACAAGGAATAACAGTGTATTTACTAAAGCGTGACGTCATGTGGTCCGATTGATGCTTGAAATCACGTGATTAATTCTGTCAATTAATGTTTTTATGTTATTGAAAATAATGTATTTCTAACAATTATTCACCAAATAAATTTGATTTTCGTTGCCTGCACGACTCAATTGATCATTGAAAAGTAAAATTTCTTCGATTATTTATTGCTGTTATCTACCCTATTGAGATATATCGAAACATCGATATACCGGAAGCGATCTATCGATATTCGTTATCGGAATAAAATTATGGATATTAGAAAACATCAATACTGTCATATCGATTCAATCTTATATGCATTATATTACAAAATATGAGAGTAAACTCTGTATTATCATGAATGAAAAAAAACTGATGTGTCAGTACTATTGGGGCAAGTTTTAGTCGTTGAGTGGACTAAAAGTCCAATACTTTAAATAATGCAGCCAGTTGTGGTGTAATGAGAATTCACACACGTCAGGGAAAAGAAATATATTTACAAAAGATAAACGAGAAGTTATATACAATAATTTAATGTCTGACTAGTGTGAACAGTGAATTTACATGTATTTACAAGATTTGAGATAAAAGATCCACAACCAGGAGAGTTGATTGACTGAGCAAAATAGTTACTAGGGAAGACAACCTATAGTGTGGATCCCGTCCAGTCACGTAATAAGTACGAATAACCAAATGTAAAAGTTAACTTGTTGAGTGGAGAGTGATTGAAGTGACACAACTGCGAGTAAGACTAAGCAACGACTGTGTCAAAGTAAATGTATGATTTGACTTAACAGACTTGACTTGAGCGACGCAAGAGACTGAGAAGTCTGAGCAAGACTGAGTAGAGAGCCTCTCCTAGCTATGATATTTCCTCCTAGCTTGATTTAATATTCGCGACGAACTCCGCCTTTCACCCTTCGGTGCTTAGCCAATGCCGGCGTTCGCGAATTACTAAGTGAGACAGAAGGACGTGACTGCGCGCCCTGTGTGTCGCTCTCATTGGCCGCGGAACCAGGGTGAAAAGTACCATCTGTGAATTTCTACTCTGAGCTGGGCTTCGATTTTCCCAAGAAATATTTTCGAAAGTCTAACGGTACTTTTATTGAGGGTCAATTATCCCTCTCTAAATCATCTACTTTGGCGCGGAAATTTAACTTCGAGATTCACAGATGTTTTTAAGGAATGTTCGCCGAGTACATTGTTCAGATTGGCAATTACTCTTTTTCCTCTCCTACAACAAGGCATTTATTGCTTCGTTGTAGGGAAAGAGGATTTACCCATCCGTCTCGCTTGGGACGCAGTTTTTTTACAATTGCTAAATGATGGGAATGAAAGTTAGTTCGAAACAGTATCTGTTTTGACCGTTATAAAAATGTTTGATGATGCCGCTTCGAACACAGTACAAGCAGATGAAATTATTTGAAGGCATGTGGAAAAAAATTAATGTAAGAAGCATTGATCTATAAATTTTGTTATTGTCTTCTTAGTAAACATCTACCAAAGATTTATTCCAACTGAAACCCTCATTTCTATAATAAATAAAAAAGTTGATATTAAAAAATAAAAATTATTGTCATATAGTGCAAGTTCAATTTACAACTTCATTTATTTTTACATTACGAGAAACTTGCAAAGTTGAACTTAAATAATTGAAATAAGATCATTACAATAGCAAACGTCACAGTACGCAGTAGTCTAATGGCATTGAATATGCCAAACAACAAAAATCATTTGAAACTTACTTCAGTAGCATCCCAATTATTTACATTTACGCTTGCTTTCTCGGGTTGTTAGAATGTCTATCGAAATTTGCCCTTTAATTGGATGTTGTGCCATTTGTTTCAATGTTATTTCCGCAAAACGTACACACTTTAACATTTCCAGTTTGTTTGGAAAATTATTTCCAAAAATATTTTTTGCCATCGGAGTCAATTTATGTCCGGTTCACCTTGATTTCTACTGTAATTTCACCGAGTTGGTTTTAGGCTGCATAATTTCATCCCAGAAAACTTAAAAATATTGAGACACGGACTGAATGTTATGTCACTACAACAGCAATGTTATAAAATAATTGAATAGTTATATATCCAAATTCAATGGATAAACGTTTAGCTTTCAATAAATGACGTATAAATGCCAATAACTGTTACTAGCAATATTAGCAAGAATCAAAGATTACAACCATAGCTCTTGATGTAACGTAATAGTAATCCAAAGCAATCTTTAATATAGACAATTAGTAGTATTTAAATTTGTGCCACGAGTAATGACAGCCTTAAACAAGGACATCAATTAAGAAGCATGAAATCCCTTTTGGTAAACACCAAGAAGAATACAAATAGGAATCTCCGAAACTACGCAAATAGGATTAGAATCTCAGACGACATTTATGAAATTCATTTATTATATGTAGTTTATTTCAAATATTGTAAAATATACTTCTCAATTTTTTTTAAAAACTCAGTTGTGCTCACTAAAAACAACTCATGTGTGAAAATGTTACGAATGTTAAACGTAATTGGTACACTATTCAACACGTGAATTAACTTTGTATTTAATTGTGAGAGGAGGAACGATATCACCATTGTGCCCTATGAAGTAGTTACGAATATCTTCACAGTAACTTACTTTAGATTCAACCGCCTTGCAGTCGTGTGAACTGCGTTCCAGTCATCTTGCAGTCGTGAGAGCTAAGTCCAATCGTTTTGCAGTTGTGTGAGCTGCGCCTAGTCGCCTTGCAGTCATGTGAGCTGCATTACGGTAGCTTTAAAACTGTGTGAGTCGGGTTCCATGATTCTTGCAGCGGTTTGAGCTGCGTATCGATTGCCCCTTGTCTTTGGTAGGCAGCTCAATGTGCAACCATGTGTTAGCTACATTCAGTTGCCCTACAGTCGTGGGTTCTGCTTTTCAGTCGGCTTGAAGCTGTGCAAGCCTCTTTCCAGGTTTTTAGAAGCCGTTTGAGCTGTGTACCAGTGATCGCACTATTCAGTTGCTTTGCTGCATCTGAGTTGCATTTCAGTCATCCTGCGACCCTATGAGGCGCGTTTCTTTCGTCAAAGTGTCGTTGAGTTTCCACACAGGAAAGCCCTCATTAAGCTCATATCTGAGTCACGAGAATCGTAAGGGTATTACAGCAAGGGCATTGTAAGCTCAATGTCATTTTGTTGTGAAGTTGTAGTAGTATTTTATATACTTTTTGGCAAGTTAATTCCTTTAGGCAAAAGAGACCACGAAAACAATTAATCGTAGTTGTTATTTTTTGGCACACGCCCGAACTTAAAAAGTAATTTTGCGAACGACGAACGATTCTAAGCTATCAGATGTTGAGTAAAATTCAGGAGGGTTGTAAAAAATAAGTACCAACTCTTAGGGATTTTACAGTGTATCAGCTGATCTGAACTGAATAACTATGACGGTATAGTAACCAAAACCCGAATTATTATTTTAGATCCGAAGTATGTACCCGGAAGGACTACGCCGGTTTTTCTCGCCATTTCCTCCCTTTGCTTGTTTCACGCGGATTACGTGGTCAATGATATACGAGCGCATATTTTACATCTCTAGACTTTTCGCGTCAAGAAAAAAAGGAGAGGGAAAGGAAGAAAAGGGAGAAATAGTCGGAAGCCGTGCCGCTTCACCTAAGGTCCTTTTCGCCCCGGAGTTAGTTTTTGTGAGGATCAATCGCGACCTTTTCGCATCCCCCTCACCTATTGTACGTAATAGAGCGGGTGTATATATAGTATATATTTTCAGCTACACATTTCATGGCATTCGACAGCGTAAGCCTTATTCTCATCTCCGGTAGCCGACATCTGCTAGTGGACCTTCTCTCTCCCTATATATATACATGCATGCACGTATATATCGTTTAGGGTCCGAGCAGAGGAAATTGGCTCTAGTTCTACGCTTATCCTCTTTGCAGGACGGGCGGGCGGTACACACTCACTCGCACACGTCTAAAGCGTATAACGTTCCGGATTTCGAGCGGACCATCGCAGGACTTTTCCGTCGAACCGGGCTTGATCGATAAGGGCCCGGATCGCGGTTCGCCCTACATTATTCTACAGTTCATTTACATGAAAAAAATTCTCCGATAGTATCCGATCTTGACAAGCACTTTTCCGACTTTTCTCACCGATCGGATAAACATTTATCACGGGAGTGAGAGAATGAGAGGGGGGAACGAAACCAGAAACCGGCGATAAGGCATCTCCCTGCTCTGGAGCGATTCGGCTCAATCTGGACACTGAGTTTATTCGCAAGGATGTACGAGTTACGTCAACGCTCACTGATTTCAATTTTTGAGTTTTATTTCACACATTGAGAAGTGTGTGATCAAACAAATGGGAAAGTTATAAGTGGTATAAATTTTCTGATGGAAATATGTTTTTAAGGGTTTTAAAAAAAAATTTGGATTTTCTTCAAGTTTTTGGGTTCCAAAAGAACAAGCCAGATAATTTTCACTAGTTTTTCACATAGCTTCACGACCTGATGAATTGATAAGTTGACAAATGAAATTTGTAAATCAAGGATTCGATTATATCGGGGAAAGTTACACAATCTGCAATTCTTGTTTTAGAATGTGAGCATATTTCGATAAATACCACAACCTTTAATTTAAAGAGAAATGGAGTTACCTAACGGTTATCGATTGAAGTTTGTGCATAGAAATTTAAATTGATTTACGAAATTGTATAAATTTTTCCTTTTAAGTTGTAATATTGGAAAATCCGCTTATATTTACAAATTTTATTACAAAGCTATGAGAGTTAGCTACGAGATAAAATCAAAATAAATTTTACAAGAGGTCTAATAAGAACTTAGAATTTGAATCTCAAATTTGAGTAAATATATCGATAAATGATAAATATCTGATTATTGCAAACCTTGTTTCGTAATGCCTTAATAGTAATTTGGCAAACTTTTAACAGTTAAATTAGGAAAAAACGCTAGAATTTTTTTTTGTATTCATATATTTATTTTTATATTTTAATCTCCAAGTATGTATCTGTTTGGAACACAATTTGTTGTATAGCCAGTTAACGAAACACAGAACCATGTGTTCGCTATAAAGAAAATCTAGAGAAATTTTTGGGATATACGTGCTAGAAGAAAAGTAAGTAACAGAAGTTGTAGTGGAACATGTGAAAGAGATTTCTTTGAAATTTGGTACGCATGTGTAACTTGATATACCCTGTAAAAATGGTAGTAAAGAAAATTGGGATTGTTATTTAAAAAAATAGTCGATAACGTCATATCTCAAATTTGGTACACGCTGTACCAACATTTTTATATCAAAAAGAGAGCAATGTAAAATATTAATTGATCTGTCCGAGCATATTTCCAATAAAAAAAGCTGTCTTTGATTTATTGAATTTATGCCAAGTTAGCGACTAGCACTGTAGAATTAACACTTAGTAGATGGTTTTTGGAACTTTTTGGAACAATTTATAGAGGAAGGCAATTAAAAACCCTTACTTTAAATTTAGATGTACTTTGAAATTACTAAGAAACAGCTTTTGTTGAATATTTTAAATATCCTATCAGGTCTCGTAGCGATTTATTTTTCAAAACGTGAGAAACGTTTTCTACTTTTCAACAAAGGTAACAGAAAATCCATACCAATGAAGCTATATTTTACTTTTATTAAGGTTCCGAATGACCAATATAACGTTTAATTTCTATGGGAAGACGATTCCATTTAACTTCCAACTCATTGACCTCGAAATCTGGAGCAACGGAATTAGAAGAAAGCCAAAGACGGAAAACACCGTAATATTCTCACCTCGTTTTTGGAGATGTAAATAGAATCGTAAAATTTTCTATTAAACGCGCCAGGAAGGCGAGATAGAGGAATGGAAAGAGAGAGAGAGAGAGTTATTGCGGCGAATGATTGCCCCTTCCGCCGTATTAACGAAATTAACATTTAATTTCCTTAATAAAAAGATTCGATTAAACGCCGCGATCCCGACGAGCACACGACCCCAAAACAAACTTTCCACATCGAGCATTCAAAGCGGGAGTTAAATCAATTCCGTAAATACGACAAAACTGGAAAACAGATTACTTATCGCAAAGGAAAAGTTTTGGGACCAAAACTTCCACCGACTCTACCTGTGCCGCCAATAAGTAACTTCCAGATTCCCTCAACGCACTTATTAAAACTTGTTATTTTGTTTATGACGTTGTTCACATCTCTTTCCACTACTTCCTTCGTTTCCGCCTTTCTCCCATTTGCGAGGGGTTAATAGCTTGTCACGGAACAACTAAAGAATTATGAAACTTTTGGCGTAAGACCCCGAGGCAGTTAATTTCTTACCTAAATGGGAATTAACAGCAGTTTGGGTCTGAAGGAAGAAAAATTAAAAAACAAATAGAAAAAAGCCATAAATATGTAACCATTAATTAAAGTAACATATTGCATTAAATATTCCCATTATCATAATTTCGATTAAAATTTATCTCTACAAACAGGCGAGACTAATTCGCGAGCGCCCAAAACTAAATCTATAAATTACACTACGAACTCGAATACTAACTCAAACTTAAGCCGGGGAGTACATAAGGTGAGTGGTTAATTATCGCATTTCACCTAATAACCCGTTCAGGATATACCATGTGTTCTTAATGGAATATTTGTGTAAGTGAGGAGAATTGAATTTATATCCTCAAGTTTACCCGTTTGCGGGATCACTTATTTATTCATAAACTAAACTTTCGGGTTCCTTATATAGATACATACTTATAAATCGTCGGCGAAAGGGAAAATTTATCCTAAAGACGAATTTTAGCGTTCATTAGGGTCACTTTTTCAATAGATAAAATTAGTGAATTTAATACCATGAAACCTTACCATTCAAGGTGTAATATAATTCGTGTTTGTAACTTCGAAAGGAGTTACTACTTGTTTCAAATATATGCCGCCGTGTGTTAAGATCGTTTTAAACAAATGTAGTAATTTTAATTTTCATGCAACTAAAACATTTATTTTGAAATTATTAATGAATAAAAAATGTAAATATAATTTTAAAATACAATAGTTTTCAAAATCTATCGAGGTTTGACAAAATTAATATTTAAAACGTTACTTTTTTATTTTAAATTATTTTTTTATAAATAAAATTTATATAAATTATAAATTTTTATATAAATCATATTATAAATTTTATATAAATTATAAAGGCAGATGCAGTTTTGAAAGTCGTCTGCTTTCCACAGAGACTTTATGTAAAATTATCGGCATTATGCCATATTTTTTAATCGTGAAAATGGAGACAAGCCATATACGTAAGAATATTTCTCTGGCAGGCAAATAGGAAGGAATTTATGGGAATCGGCGTTATTTATTCATTTGTTAGCTACTCAATAAATTATTTGATCACGGTTGCCCAGTCATTACATTTTTCTAGCCTGTATTTACGGAGGCTGTCTAAGCATGGATAGTATTCAATCACAACATAAGTAAAGATTACTAGAATTTTGACTCTGTCAACTCTTCCCGTATATTAAATTCAAAAGGAACGTTGTTCATAGCTAGTATAAGACTTCAAGTAATAGGGGTTTAGAAAATACCTTTAAATTTGCACTGTTTAATTTTAAATTATGGTTATGTAGGTAATCGTACATTTTCCTAGATTGTCATTAATGCATATGTCTGCCGTTTTAATTTATATGGGGTCATAGGACATAAAGTTGGATATAATCGGTGAAATCTATCAAATTTTAATTTCACACAGGGACCCCTGTGATACACCGAATGAAGTGTTTACAAAACTAGAATGAGATATCATTGACGACTTTTTTAAGTTTTAAATATGATTCGAAAAATAGCGTATACATAACATCACAACTTATATACTTAAATTTAGACGTTAATAGTGCATAAAGTATCAATTGCTTTTGAAAACTCTACGCATAAAGAAATGTGAAGTGTCGGCAAATTGTTATCTAAGCCTCCGAGAATCAGAAATATTAAGAAACTTGATGGTTTTGCTGACTCTTTCTTTCAATAATTTTTCCGTTAATACTAGTTAATCGTTCGAGAACTTTTAACATATTTTGCAGAACGCTAACAAATCTCAAATCTGGAACACTTGCCGGGTTACAAATTTTTGCTAAAGGTCGCACTAATGAAAGCTTTCACATGTATATTAAATAAACTACCTCTAGACTACACCACAAGAGAAGGGACAAGAAGTTTATTTAAAAGAAACAAAAAGTACTAATCATTGTGAGAAGACTAATTTTCCTCCTTGTCGTTCCTTCAGATGGTCTACTGTTGGCGCTAATATGACTCAGAAATCTGAAAAAAGATAAATATCAAAATTATTTAGTCATAATTACACAAAAAAATTGTTTAAAAATAATAACAACAAGAGGCTATAAAGATCTTTCCAGCTCAAAAGAAACTTATGAACTAATGGGGAACCAGAGAATATCGCAGACCTATCTTAATGCTTCATAAAATTATACCCCTCCTCAGCCTGTTTACATATTATTTATTTTTGGGCATTCATTTCAATTTGATCAAAACTAATCAGGCTGGAACTTTTCATTGTGAGTTCAGAAATGCTAAGGATATAAAGATACCATGTCATAGGCCTGCGAAATCGATTAAAAATTCTACTTGTTTCACTTTATTTAGCCGTGTATCTGATGAATTAAGGGTTCTCTCAGAGACAGGTTTCAAAAAGGTACATTGTTACGCAGGAGTTCCTACGTCATAATTTATAATCCTCCTGTGGATATGTTAGTTCGTATAGAGTCTATGGATTAACATTATTGATTTTGACTATTATTATTATGACATTTTTATGATATAATAATATTGGTTATTATTATGTGTATTACTTCATAAGTATAATTGTAAATTATTACTATTATTAGTTGTAAATTAATTTTAATGTTATAGAAAGAAATTTTAATATTTTCTTTCAATATAAGTTAAAATAAAACTAACCATTTAAAAATGAAAGGAGGATAAGAGAACGATTACTCTCCCAAAGTCAAAATTTCAAATTAATTTTCAAAAAACCATCTATATAAGGTGTTAATATAAGTCGTTACGCATTTTGAACATTACAACATCGAATTCAATGATGCTAACGCTAGATAATGACAGAAATAATGAGTCATTGAAGTCGATTTAACCATTCAATGAAATCACCGAATAATCAAAGCGAATATTACGATTAGTAAAATCTACTAATCTTGGACATTATGACACTAAATATACATTTCATATTTAATTTGTGAATATGCACAACAAATTGTATGAAAATGCAACATCTGGCTAGGCGTTACTAATGGACACATCCCCATTTTGCATAACGAAGAATTTTATAGTCGCAACACAAATTGGATATTTCATAATAATTCACTTGCAACTACGCAACGGTATTTTTCCAGAGTGATGAATGTCACACAATTTTTTTGTGCAGAAAATGGGCAATATGTTTACAAAATCAAAAAGTAACAACGTAAAAGCGGCAGATGATGAGAGTTTACTGTAGGGAAAAGTTTGAAATTAATTGCTTGAAGTAGTCACATACGGATACAGGAAATTTGTAGTAACTGAAAATTATATTTCAATAAATAAATGAGGCAATGGAAGAGAATGAATTCATTATGGCTAAATTATTCTTCGAAAACCATCAATAGTAATAAACTACACACTCAATATTATATTCGATTATTTTCCAATTCTCTAATTCTTGAATTGTATTCTAGAACTCTTGTATTATATTTAAAGAATAGTTTTTGTCATGACACTTGAAATTTAGAACTCGGATTTCAAAATGTAAAGAACTTTACAGTACAACTTCCCCAAGCTAACCTTTTCAAATAAAAGTATTACGCTGTTCATGCAAAAATTTAGGTTAATTAATTTAAAGAAAGTAACTCCGGCGGAGACAAAATTGAACTACGAAAACCCGACCCCGAGGAGCTCAAATCCATCGCCCCGAGAGACTGTTACGTGCATAAGTTTTTTATGAACGCAGTCATTAATCTCCGCCTTAACCTTATTCATTCAACTTTATCGAACAAGAATCTCAATTCCGCTCTCTCCTATTTTCTCCGCGACTTTCAACGACGGGTAATAATGAAAGAAACTTATTAAGCCCCTCTTTTGTTTCCAATTAAAACTGTCCAGAAGAAAACTATTATTTAAGACAACTCCAGCGCAACGGAGCTGGAGGTCCGTAGGTCTTTTGTTGAAATTAGCCATATTTAAATTGCGACCGTCAGAGGGGGGAGGTGGGAAAGATTCCTCCTCAGAGGAAGTTCTGGTCTTTCGTTATTACGCCGAAGGGCGAACCGGAGATGTTTCCTTCGAAAGGAAGAAAAAAGACCGAAAGGATAAGATTGAATTATAACTTTCGTTGCCAACGACTCGCTTGCTACGATATTTGAAATTTTTTCGAGCCAGACGAGGGGAGTTTAATTTTGAGCATTGTTTGTTTTGTGCCAACCGAAGAAGGAGGTTTTAAATTAAAATGATCTGTAATATTACGACGATTTATGTCAAAAGTTTTAACATAAATTTTGACCAAATTAAGATTTGATTCCGCGATATAACTTTGGATTATCTGCCGAATACAACTAAATCTGGTTTCGTGTTAAGTTCCTGATTCAGGAAAACCAAAAGTTGCTAAAATGCGAGTTGTTATATAATAACTCTGTTTAATATACAAAATCCGCATTGGGGTGAGTAAAAGGGAGGGAAATAACGCGAAATTTGAATATGAAATGGATTTATGCAAACAGTAATGACAAATTCTATAATAAGCGTAGTATTACAAAAATAATATTATTAATGAGATGCGCTTACTCAAAGGGAATAAACATACAATAATAAAAGTAAATAACCCGAGTTTTATTTTGTGAAGAAAGTGCTAATATTCCGAGCGAACTAGCAGCAAAAAGAGGACGAGGCCTGTTTTTTGCAGGAATTTGTTACAAATAATATATCCAATAAATGTATCCATGTGCACATGCATAAAAAATTGTGGAAAACTTGTTATTTAGAAATTAAAGTGAAACAATCGACTTTTTTGGTTTTTCGGCCGTAACTTCGTTTCTTCAGGTTTTAGTAAAAAAGTTCCTTATAAAAGTTGGTCAGAATTACACTTTCTATAAGAATGGTGTGATGCGAATTCCGAAAATTTCTAAGTCGAAATTTCTTAAAAAAAATTATTTTTTCATAGTACTTGAAGCTCCCTTAAAGCTGTAGCGGTTGATACAAAGGGAAAACAGGTGCCAGCGCCAACCTGCCGCACATTCGCCGTTGAAATTTCGCATTCGAAGCAATGCAAGAAAAATTTATAAACGACGAAATCGGTATTTAATTATTAATATATTTAGATAAAAATTTATCCAGAAATAGTCAGAACCTGAAGCTTTCAAATGACTTTTGTAAAAAGTAAAATTATTAATAAACAGGGCTGTTCAGGTAGTTCAATAAAACCTTTATAATTTTTTCAATTTTTTAATAACGGCAAATTCAAGGTCTTGGATATACCCTTCCGTCACTTTTTGTAGGATTTGAAAATATTGAAAATTGCCCGAGAAACTTGAATTTATTTATAAGCATTAAATCGGCATATTTAAAAAAGTGTTGTAAAACAGTGCAAAATTTAAAAAACAATGGGGTTTTGACAATCTTACATCGTAACGGTGTCCTCCCTTTATATGCTCATAAATTTTCAAGTACTTTTATTCAATATTTCGGGTTTCGCATTCAATTGAAATTTTTGCTTTTTTTTAAGCAACAAGTTAATTGTTGGTCCCCCTTTTCTCCTACCGCTACAGCGTTAAGGGAGCTTCAAGTACTATAAAAAAATCTTCTTTTTCAAGAAGTTTCGATTGGATTGGAGTAAATTTAGATTCTTAAAATGTTCTTAAATGTCGAAAATTATCTCAATTTTGCGAGAAACGGTCATTTTCCGAGAAAATTTGGAAATACTGGCTCGAATATTGTTAGTATGTTGAAATAGGCCGTATTAACACCGACGAATATAATGGAATCCATTCTCAGCATATAAACATATTCTAGAAATGAATTGCTTGTTTGTTATGAAACTAAAGCAGTACATTTAGAGCTAGTAACTGCTCTTACCGCTGAAATATATTTAGATCTAATGAAATGTAAAAATAAAAATTAGTAATGTAACAAAATAACTGAAATAAGTAAATAAATATATAAAGTATCAAATATTTTTATTATCCGGCGAAGACCACGAGGAGGTGTGAGTAAACTTTGCTTGGATAGGAAATATGATTCGTATAGCTATTAGGAGGGATGGTCGTTAGTTGTTAGCAAGATAAATGCAAGTGAATTTAAAATCCAAACCGAAAAAAGTAAGGATAACTAATGCAAGATGAATGGCAACAGATAATAAAGCATAAATAATTAAAATAAAGCAGTATAAGTATTTTTTATAATATTTTATAATTTTTATATATTTTTGTTTATTTATTTGATTTTTTCCTTACAAGTAGCTACAAATGTCCTCTTGGATATTATATTTTTAAGTGTAAATAATACCCGCATATGTATTCGCAAATTAATCCGAAAATTCAAGTGAAGAGGAAACGAGGTTATGATTAATAACTATCGGTTGAAGAGGTGCGGAAACATGGTACTAGTTTTCTCGTTGGATGATGACGAAGCCTGTTTTTCCAAATAAGTTTAAAAGAATTGTCATTAAAAACAGTGCGAAAATGTTCTAACTCAGCATTTGATAATGTGGGGGCAAAGTTATATTTTCGCAAACGACCCTTTAGTGTAGCCCAAACTAACTTTATGAGATTGAAAACGCAATGATAAAGTGGCAACCTTAAAATAGTGTGTCCATGTACCGCTGTTAAATTGTCAATAAAATATTGCGGTTTATAATTATGATTATTGATAAGGCGTACTTAAACCTTCTTTGTTGCTGCATTTGAAATTTCTAAATCCTTTGAATTCATAAAATGTAATATTTCAGCTTTTTTTGCATTGGAATTTGGAACTTGCTCCAGTTGCCGGAAACGATACGGTGCATTATCCATAACAATTACCGAATTTGTTGGAATATTTGGAATAAGTTGTTCAGCAAACCACTTTTCAAACAAAGCGGCATTCACCTCTTGATAACAGTCAGCACAACTTTGAGTGATGGCTTTTGCTGAAAGTAGGAAGGCGTTTCCAATAAAACCCTTTTCATTTCCAGCATACAAAATTACAACCCTTTTTATAACTACACCAACTCTTACTGGAGTAACCTTACTAATCAAGGCCAGCAAAACAGTTTGCTTGTCGAATGAATCTGGATGTTTGGGAACCGATAGCTCAGTTAAGTTCATCGTCTTCGGTATCAATTGCCTTCCATGTGGCAGTCTCATTGATGAATTTTTTAAATCCCACGTTTAAAACCCAGATTATTGACGAGATCTCCAGAATCGAAACTGCTTCATCCTGGACTTCCCCAATTTCTTGATTCTCTTGCTTCTCCTCCTTTACTCGCTCTCCTCCCGATCCAATCATCCCCCGGTACTCTTATCATCGACGATTCAATCTCAAACAATATCCCGTCCAGTCCGCTCTAAACGGCCGATAGGGACGTCGATGGAATCGTTAGTGTTGCATTTTATCGCCCGATGGCCCCATCAGAGGACACACAATATTTTTCCCAAAAGGGCCAGGCGAGGGGAGGTAAATCGGGGAACAGGGGCGGTGGCGGATCTCCGCCCGGGCAGATCAGCACCTGCTCCAAGTTCAAAGTTAACGGGAGGGAAATTTCGTGAGGAGGGTCGGAGGATAATCAGGTTGTATGAATTCACGGGCCGATAGAGACGGGACGTCGACGGGATGTTAAGAGTTGTTAAATGGGACGCGATTGTTATGCGTTATATAGGGTCGGATTGATATAATTTGGATTATGATTCCGGAGGGTGAGTTGGATATTCGGAGAGGTTTTTCGGAATTACATGGGATAAATGAATTTTTAGATGACTAAGATTGGATGATAGTTAACCAGGCTCGGACTAGGGGCAGCTAAAATGGCGTTTCACTAAATTTCACACCAGATGTAACAGAAAATACCCTAAAATTTGTTTCAAATATTTTGGAGTGAAAACTCCTTAAGTTTCGATGCCATATACGACCCAGATGTATGAGACCTTTGCTAAACTAGTGGGAGAGATCGCGGAGAGGAGGAATGCTGTTATGTGTGTACAATACGTCTGTGGTTATAGCCTGGCTTTTAGTTTCATAAGTTATAGAGAGTGTCGATGATGTAAGCGCGGAGAGCCACGAGCGCGTGCAGAGATATTTGTATTACATATTCGCAAGCGACTGACTTTCTATCATAGACTATTCTATTTTTTACTATCTTAAACTTAACAAGTGCAGATGCTTCGAGGAGTTTCATTTCAGTCGTGAGTGGGCGCGAGACAGAATTCTCTGTCTTTTTTTTCACTGAAATTCGGTTTTGAAATGGCCTTTAGTAGTATCGAAAATTTGCTGAAGCGTTCAAATCTCTCCAGACGTTTAAAAATTTCATGGATTATTTTTGGAGATTATTTTTGCTGAAATTACCTACCCTTCCTTTATGACATTTGATTTAATTTCTTCGCCAATTTACTGAAGTTCTATTATTTCCGGAACCCCATGACGTCGTTTGGAGAAATTATATCTCCTTACTTAAATCACCGTATGAAGTTTCATTTAAAAGCTTGTGTGTGGCTTCTCAATGTAATTAACTTAATATTTGAATATACCCTCACCTAATTTCCATTATCAAAATTTTAGTGAAATTTTTGCCACCCTCGGGAACACAACGTCCCCACCCCGTTCTCTCATAGACCTTCGTACACAACCTGAAATCCCATTAAACAATTCCCGACATAATCAAAATTCTCTGAGCAACAAGAGATTGAAGGCGCGCGCCAGAGCCTCCCCCCAACAACCCCAACGAGCAGGGGAGGAAAAAACCAAATTGCCATCATTACACCGTCTCACAAACACCTCGTGTCTTTCCGATATTATAAATTCTCGGGGGCGAATTCGCGTCGCATAAACTTCAGACACAACCAGTGTTCTATCTCAACGAGGTGCGAAGAATTTCTCCATTATTATCAACTATTTACGACGATAAATTTGGCCGGAGCGGAGCAAAGTTATTCGGCGGTCGGGACTGGAGGGGGCCGCGTAGGGATGTACTTGTGACGCACTTTTGATTTCTTATCTGTCGCAGAAAGGGAGAGAATTTGTCGCAGTTTATCACAATCGGAAGAAGGGTAAAAGCCCAAAGTCTCGTGATTGGATTCCGGTCCGGGTCCGTATCTGACGTCTCGTAGATTTTGCTCCCGCGGGAGTTTTATGTTTAATCCCGGATCCTCGGCTAGTCTTCGGGGTACAATTTCCGATGTAATCGAAGAAGGCGATAAGAAGAGATATAGAGTTTTAAGTGAAGTGTTAATATTCCAAAATGTTTTACTGCTTTATTTCGAATGCCATGAAAAATTAATACTAACCACATATTTACTATGTTCACCATTGATTCTTGTCGCTTTAATCTGCCTGTGAAGTTTGTTCCTTGGGGAACTTTCCTGATTCCTAAATATATTTAACGCTTCAGATAATTTTTAGAGCTATTCAATAATCTCTACCGTTTCAATACACCGGAATTATTGTGAAGACTACATATACCCAAATATGCTTGTTACTTAACTTTAAGGTTTTCAATGTTTAATTTATTCTCTTTAAGACTGTTAGATGTTTAAAAAATATATATTTTTTTTCAATCAAACGACCTGGGGAGAGATTAACACGACTCATAGAAACTATTTAATTTGTAGATTCCTACAGAAAACTCCATACTTATTATTATTTTTTAATTTGAATTTAACAGTTCTCGAGTTCTTTTCAAAACTCTTTCCTACCTGGTTAATTGGCTAATTACAGAATTGGTTATGGTTACATTGAGAACATGGTTACATTATAAGTGTAATTGTTTTGGCAAATTTAGAAATTTTATCATTGATTTCTCCAAATTATAACCCCTATTTTCCTGAAATCCATTACGGTTTTACTGTGGTGTAGTAGTAAAAACTGTCAAATTGGAACTGTGAATTTTAATATGACTAAATTGTTTTAGTATTGCGCACGTTATACCAACCACGGAAGATATTCCTGATATCTCCATAGATGAAATACAGAACACACTAAAGAAGATGAGCAACAATAAAACTCCTAGAGGTGACGGAGTAATTACAGAGGCCATAAAAATAGGAGGACCGACCCTAATAGAAAAAAATTCAACTGCTTTTTAATCTTTACCTATATAGCCATAATATTCCCTATAATTGAAGCAACTCAATTATGACTGCTATGCATAAAAGGGTCGTTAGACCAAATCTAAAGAATTACAGACCAATTAGTCTACTCAATCATCTTTACAAGTTGTATACTCGTATAATCGTAAATCGACTAGAAACTAAATTGGACTTCCATCAATCTCCAGAACAGGCTGGTTTCCGCTCCGGTTTTGGTACTATGTATGTTTTTTAAGTTTTTTTTACGTTTCAAGAATCATTATTTCCTAGCTATATACATGTCATGCCTTACTACTAGATACATAATATAAATGCCCTTTTATTTACACTGCTTTTATAAATATGTACATTTAGGGTGCTTGGCACATCGTCACGGTGTGGGGGTCCTGGTGGAGGGGATCAGCTGCGGCTGTCTGTACCCTCGCATTGTGGTGGCTGCCGATGACGGTGAAGACTTCGGGAAACCGCAGAAAACCGGGGTCCAGCCTAGTGTGTCGCGTGTCCCTCTTTCCCTTTCGGGCGGTCGGGACACGTTCTGTCATCGGTGTTGCTCGGGAAGGGCAGTTGCTGCCCTGATTTCCGCTTGGCGCTGTGTTCCTGGCTAGGCCGTCGTTTTTGGTGTTCCACCTCGGAGTGGAATGTTGATAAGAGCGATCCCTACTGGAGCTTCTCCTCTCAGGACCACTCTGCCGGGGGGTGGCGCCTTGCGCACCATCACAAGCATCACAAGCGGATTGGGGAGCTCCTCCGCCTTAGCGAACGTCTTCTCCTCTCTCTCCCGTAGTCGGTCCTTTAAGGGCTGATACTGGAGATCCTGAAAAATACGCTTATTAGATACATACCAAGGAGCGTCGACTGCACCTCGAAACGCGATAGCCTCCTGGGCGTATTGCCGCTTCCGGTGGCTCTGAGCGGTTTGTCCCCATGCAGCCGAGGCGTAACGTGTAGAGGCAACATCGACGCCGTTGAGAGACGAGTTCCCGAATTCGTCTACCCCAACGCTTACCTGTTCGAGTACCTGCTAGGTAGGCCGTAAGTAATCGACCCTTCGTAGCGTGTTAAACGTAATTAGCTTTATCGTTAGAGAAGAGCGTACGTAGTTATAGTTTTGATTATTTCCTTTTCAGATAATATTGTTTTTACAATAGAAGCTCCCGTATTTAGACGTAGATAGTTTTCATTCCCCGTAGAGTCATTAGAAGTAGTAATTTCCTACCTGTTGTTTCACCCTAGTCGACAAACGGACGCAGAACAGAGTTCTCGTTCCGCGTTTTCCCCTTTAACTGCCGACTGAGTTGCAAAGCAACGCAGGCGGCAGGTATCTATTTCAGAGTGCTGCGAATATGGCGAACCCGCCGGCCGCAGTGACGTATTCATTCGACTCCGACTTCGTCCTCTCTATAATAGAGAGGAACAAAGAGCTCGTGGAGGAAGTACAAAAATTATCCGCTGCGAGTCCTTCGACTCGCAGCGGATAATGAGCGTCTCATGGCGCTCCTGAGACAGCAGTCCAGCTCGGACGCAGAGGAGGTTGAAGAGATGGAGGAGGGCGGCGTCACGCCGACCGAATCCTCCGCTGAAGACGACGACGACGCCGGACCCAAGACGGAAGATCTCCGGAAGCCGCGGTCAAGGAAGCGCAGGAGGAATAAGCGTAAGGGGTCGAGTGCAAGCTCCTCCGACGCCGACATCCTCAAGGCGCCGAAGAAGACCCCAAACCCCAATGCAGTCGCCCTAGCTCAGGCGACGCCGTCCACCACCTCGACGGAGAAGGCGTCCACCACCTCGGCGAAGAGGACGTCCGCCACCGAAGCCACCTCAGGGGCAGCCGTCCGCCCCGCCGCGACTACGAAGGCCCCCCCTCCGATCGTCCTCCGCGATCAAGGGAAGTGGACCGAGGTTTCCCGGAAGCTGAGGAACGCGACCTCAGAGTGAAGACGGCAAAGCTCGTCGGAGACGGCGTCAGGATCCTGCCGGAAACGACGCAGGACTACCGAGAGATCCATCGACTCATGGAGGGAGGTGAGTATGAGTTTCATACCTATCGTCTCCCAGAAGAGCGTCAACTCCGGGCTGTGCTGCGAGGAATTCCAGCAGGAGTACCGACGTGCGACGTCGAAGAAGACCTCATCAAGCAGGGCGTCAAACCAACCAAGGTGAGCAGGATGACGGACAGGAGGACGAAGAAGCCGATGCCACTTATTCTCCTGGAGGTGCCGCTGGAGCAACGGAACGTGTTCCAAATTACGACGTGCTGCCACCTCGTCGACAAGGTGGAGCCCCAGAACGCGAGGAAGAGACCCTCGCAGTGCCACCGATGCCAGAAGTTCGGGCACGCGCAAGGCAAATGCCAGGCGGCGCCGCGCTGCGTTAAGTGCGGTAAGGGCCACCACACGCGAAACTGCAAGCGGGAGGAGTCAGCCCCGGCGAAGTGCGCTAACTGCGGCGGCGAACATCCGGCCAGCTACCGAGGATGCCCGGCATTCGAGGCGGCCAGCAGGAGGAACCGCCAAGGACAGTCGACGCAGACGACGACGTCGAGACCCCCAGCAGGAGCAGCCCCGCGGACCGCTGCTCGCCGGGTGACGCCCCAGGTGAGCTTCGCCCAGGCCGCAGCGGCCCCCCGCAGCGGAGCACCTGCGCAGTCGAGCGCGACGCGAGCCCCGCCGCCGGCGACGACGCCGAGCGCGACGCGAGCCCCACCGCCGGCGAGGACGCCGAATTCCAGGCCAACGGACGACGCCCTGATGACGGAGATAATGGAGCGGATTATACATGAGCGTATCGACGCTTACCTGGAACGCCATGGACTTTTCCGGCCATGAATCCGAAGCGGACAAGGCCGTCCTTCCTGAGGATAGCTTCCTGGAACGTCAGGGGTGTCGAAAGTCGAAGACACGAAATAGGTGAATTCCTAGAACGTGCAGGCATCGACATCCTGGCAATCCAGGAAACACTGCTGAGCGAACGGACACGTGACCCGACCTACGATGGATTCACCACGTACAGAAGGGACAGAGGACGGCGCGGAGGCGGTGTCGCTCTATTGGTGAGAAGGGTAATCGATCATTTTCAGGTCCCGACCCCAGAGCTACGAGGCATCGAAACAGTCACGGTGGCGGTGAACACTTCCACGCACGGGCTGCTTTACGTCACGTCTGCCTACTCACCGCAGGGCGGCGACCTCGACGAAGGCGACCTTAATATCCTGCTTAACACCGGCAGGAGGCAGGTCGTAGTCATCGGCGACTTAAATGCCAAGTCTACGACATGGCATAGCAGGACTACGAATCGAAGAGGACGCACCCTGGACAGCTTCTCCGAAGATCACCACGACGTCATCACCATGGGCCCCCACACCCCCACCCACTACCCCTCCGCTGGAGGGAGGGGGGACGTCTTAGACCTGGCGATCCTGAGGCGGGTTTACTTGCCGACAGAAATCGTCACTCTCTAAGAGGGCTCTTCGGACCACAACCCGATCCTGTTGACGCTGGGCAACGAGCCGGAGGATGAGACCGGACCCACGAAAACCATCGTGGACTGGGACCAATTCCGACACACGATGCGAGGCGCCATAGGACCGATTCTCGTCATCCGTACTAGGACGGATCTGGACCAAGCTATCTGCGACCTGAACACGGGCGTCAAAAATGCTCTGGCAGAAAATAAGAGGGAGGTTCCCTACAGAGCTTGTAGCAGGTACGGCCAAATCCCGGATTCCCTGCAGGACCTCATACGGGAGAAGAACAGAGCCCGAAGGAGAGCTCAGCGTACCCCAACCGCCGAAGCGCGAGCGGAGGCGAACAGATGGAGCCGCGAGGTGAAGTCTCGCCTCCAGGAACATCTTCGGGAACAGTGGGATCGACGTCTGGAGGAGCTGGACCCCCAACAACCCGGGTTCTGGAATCTGCAGAAAGCTCTGCGGAACAAACGTGGACCGATGCCACCGATCCATGGGGAGCGAGGAATCGTCTACACCCCCCGCGAGAAGGCCGAGGCATTCGCCGACTGCCTGGAGCGGGAGTGTAGGGAGAACTACCACCCGGGCGAGGACGACGACCACGAGGACATGATATGACGCGAGTCGGCGAGGATCCGGAGGACTCCAGCAGAGGGAACACTGGAACCTGCTACGACCGACGAAGTCTATCAGATCGTCCGCAGACTCAAGCAGAAGAAGGCACCCGGAATGGACGAGTTGAGCAACCGCGCCCTTAAGCACCTCGATCGAAAGGGTGTGGTCGCTCTAACCAATATTATCAACGCCATGATGCGTCTCCATTACTTCCCGGAGCAGTGGAAACACGCCATCATGGTGATGATACCCAAAATTAATAAAGACCTTCTGTTTCCACAGAATTACCGACCGATCAGTCTCCTTCCTGCTATCAGCAAGATCGCGGAGAGGGTGCTCTACAGGAGGCTTCTCGAAGCCACCGAGGAGCTACAGGTTCTTCCCGACGAGCAGTTCGGCTTCAGAGCGCAACATTCGGCCGAACTCCAAGTTTGGAGGTTGGTCGAACAAGCTACCACGGAGCTGAACCGCCGACGTGTCACTGGAGTCCTCTTCCTGGACGTCGCCAAGGCCTTCGACCGGGTATGGCACGACGGCCTCGTTTACAAGATGTCCACCCTGTGGTACCCAGGACCCTTCGTGAGGATCATCGACTCATTCTTACGAGGCAGGAAACTGTAAGTGAGAGTGGGTCACGAGCTGTCAACTACCCGCACCCCGGAGGCCGGAGTACCACAAGGAGCCGTCCTATCGCCGCTGTTGTAGTCCATCTACACTTCCGACGCCCCCAAGACCGAGAACACTACGTTGTCTCTGTTCGCAGACGACACGGCCATCGCAGCCACCTCTCGCAGCGCCGACCTGGCAACCCGCTACCTCCAGCGTGCGGTCGATAAACTCGAAGACTGGTGCGTCAAGTCGAAGATCGAGATTAACGCGAACAAGAGCCAGGCGCTCTTGATACAACGTCGACGGCAGCGACCGACGGGACACATCCGACTGGGAAACGAAGACGTCGAATGGAGGGACACCGCGAAGTACCTCGGCGTCACGATGGACAAGGGACTCACCTGGAAACATCACATCGATTCGACGATAGCGAAGGCGAGAGCTGCGCGCGCCAAACCCTATCCCCTGATAGGGAGGCGAAGCGCGCTTCACCTAAGGCAGAAACTGAGGCTGATCAAGACCATCATCCTGCCGATCCCGACCTACGCTTCCGTGGCATGGGGCCACGCCGCCGAGACCCACGTCAACCGACTCCAGGCACAGGAATCCATAGCGCTGCGCTGCGCAGTGGACGCCCCCTGGTACGTGAGCAACCGACGCATCCTGCAGGACCTCGAACACCAGCCCCTTAGGGAAAGGATGAGAGAGCGAGCAGAGAAGTTCTTCCTTAAGGCGGAGGATCATCCAAATCCGCTTGTACGACAGGCGGTGGATTACGACCCCCCCTTCAGGGAACGATACCGGCTCCCCAGGACCCAGATCGTAGTCGAGGACGACTAGGATAGAATATCACCGACTATGACACCACCGATTTTGACGCCATCGATGTGATCGATAAGGTTCCTCTAAGGAACCCTAAGCAGCCTAAGCCCTCCAAGGACCGCCACGCCCCTCTCGAGGCTGAGTAGGAGCCCCGACAGGAGCACCTTTAAGGAGCCACCAGCCGGAGCCTGCCCAGGACCCCCCCTAGAAGGAGCCCCCCGACGCCGACCACCCAGGACCGTCAAACGGATCTCGAGGCAGCCCAGCTGCCGGTCCCAGCCCCCCCCCCCCCCACGCCCCGACGGCCCCGAAGTCTCTCCAGGACGGAACGGGCCAACCCACATGGCTGAGTCGTGGTTTTCTGTGGTTTCCCGCGACCGTAACCAGAATTGGCAGCCACCTCCCGAGGGATTCAGAGGGCCGCAGCCTTCCCCCTCACTAACTCCCGTACATATAATGTACCACTTTTATGATAATTTTGTATATTTTATAACTTAGTTAAGACGATGCCATAGGCTTATTTTTGTATATACGTAGCGATAGTAGTAATATAAAGATGTTGCGCACTTTTTCGCGCGACGTCTATCGTTGAATTTTGACTCACAGAAATAAATTGAGAGCCGAGGCGTACGACAAGATTGGTAGCTGGACCATCTTGATTAGGGTCAACTTGTGCTTGATGTTCAGCTGGCTGCGTCGTCCGATTAGAGGTTGGAGCTTGGCCCTCACCGCCTTGGCTTTGGCAACCGTTGCGTCGATGTGGGGCTTCCAGGTCAGTCCTTTGTCCAGTGTGACTCCCAGGTACTTCGCGTTGTCCGTCCATGCGATGTTGGTATCCCCGAGCTGAATCTCTTCCACTGGCTTCCGCCGCCCCCGTCGTACCATGACGGCTTGGGACTTCTCCGTATTTAGTGCGATCTTCCATCTGACGCACCAATCTTCGATATTGGAAGCTGCCCGCTGTAAATACACCGTCGCCATCTTGCTGTTCGCCGATCTTGCTGCTATTGCAATATCGTCAGCGAAAAGAGAGACTTCGGTGTTTGGGGTCCTTGGAATGTCAGAAGTGTAGATCGCGTACAGAAGTGGAGAGAGTACCGCTCCTTGGGGGACTCCCGCTTCCGGTGTTCTAAAGCTGGATGTTTCGTGCTCCACCCTCACTTGCAATTTCCTGCCGTGGAGGAAGGAGTCGATGATTTTCACCAAGGGTATGGGATACCCAAGGTGGATCATCTTGTGCACGAGTCCGTCATGCCACACGGTGTCGAATGCCTTGGCGACATCTAGGAGGACGATATCCGTGACGTTCTTCCGGTTCAGCCCCGCCGTCACGTACTCGACCAGCCTCAGAACCTGAAGCTCGGTAGAGTGCTGCGAACGAAAGCCGAACTGCTCGTCTGGTAGCACCTGGAGAGCCTCGGTGGTATCTTGGAGTCATCGGTGGATCACCCTCTCTGCAACTTTGGTCATGGCCGGCAGCAAGCTGATGGGCCGGTAGTACTGGGGGAAGAGTTGATCTTTGTTAACTTTCGGTATCATAATAACTGTTGCGCACTTCCACCGCTCTGGAAAGTGGCGGAGGCGCAACATGGCGTTAATGATGTTAGTGAGAGCGACCACGCCCTTACGACCGAAGTGCATAAGGGCGCGGTTGCTCACACGGTCACTTCCCGGGCTTTTCCTTGATTTCAGGCGTCGGATGATCCGGTAGACTTCCTAAGTTGTCGCTGGCTCCAGCAGACCTTCGTCGGAGAGGTTCCGGAAGCGTCTCACGTTGCGGCTCACTGCAGCCTCGTGGTCCTCCTCGTCGTCTGGGTGGTCGTTTTCTCTACACTCTCTTTCCAGGCAGTCAGCGAAAGCTTCTGCCTTTTCGGAGGGCGTGTATACGAGTCCGCGCTCCCCGTGTATCGGCGGCATCGGTCCACGTCGGTTACGGAAAACCTTAGCGAGGTTCCAGAACCCCAGTTTTTGTGGATCCAGATCCTCAAGGTGGTGTTCCCACTGGTGTTGAATGTGAACGCTGAGTCGAGATTTCACTTCCAGGTTGAGTCGGTTAGCCTCAGCTCTTGCCATTGGGGAGAGGGTCCGCTGCGCCCGCCTCCTCGTTCGGTTTTTCCTCCGGATCAGCTCCTGTAACTCCAAGGGAATTTGGCCATACCTGCTCCAGCTCCTACAGGGAATCTCCCTAGAGCTTTCTGCCAGAACGGATTGAACCCGTCCTGTCAGGTCGAGAACGGCTGCGTCGAGCTCTGGAATGGTCCTGATCCTCGGTATCGGTCCAATGGCTCCCTCCTGCACTGCTCCCAGTCCACTATCCGTTTCACGGTAGCGGTGTGGCCCATTTCGCTGCCTAAGGTCACCAGGATCAGGTTGTGGTCGGATGATCCCTCATGAATGGTGTGGATTTCTGTCGGCATTGTGACGCCTCTCAGCACTGCGATGTCGATCACGTCGGGTCGGCCTCCGTTGTTGGGGTGGAGGGTTGGGGACAATGGGCCCATGACGAATACGTCTCCGTGCTCCTCCATGTACCGGCTCAGAGTGCGCCCTTTCTTATTCAGGTTTCTGCTGTTCAAGGCCTGCGACTTGGCGTTTAGGTCGCCTACCAGAAGTGTTTGCCGCCCAGCTGGCAGTGCAGTGTCCAAGTCGTCTTCTTCCAGATCGCCTCCTGGAGGTTCGTAGGCCGAAGTGATGTACAGCCGTCCGTGGTGGGCGGTATTCACCGCCACCGTTACAGCCTCCATCTTTCGTAGCTCTGGGGTTCCCGTGCCATGTTGGTCGAGTCCCCTTCTCACGAAGAGCGCCACGCCTCCTCCTGCTCTGCCTCGGTCCCTTCGGTACGTGACGTAGCCATCGAACCTCAGGTCCTGAGTTGAGTTGGTCAGCCTGGTCTCTTGGATCGCTAGACCATCGAGATTTGCACGTGTTAGAAACTCACCTATTTCGTGTCTTCTCGTCTCGAGCCCGTTGACATTCCAGGATGCTATCCTCAGGGAGGTGGGACGTACTGGACGATTCATTGCAGCATACCGCTTCTGGCCAAATATGCGTCGATCCGTTCACGCATTATCTTCTCCAGCATTGTTTTCATTATTTCGTCATTAAGGTTGCCAAAAGGCATCCCTGCAAACGAAGTATTCTCCATGGTCGCAGCGCATCTTGTGTGCTCCTCTTGTGTTCGGGAACCGGCCACTCTAGCATAGCTCATGCCAGGCTCCACTCTGCGCGCTGGGATTTGCTGGGGGCCCCTCCTGGGGCGCTCTTGCTGGGTGGGGGCTGATGATACCGATCGCCTCTCTCCCGCGTTTTTGACGGCGAGGTAGACTTCGCAGCCGCGATAGCTGGCGGGGTGTGGGCCCTGGCAGTTCGCGCAAGCCGCAGGTTCCTCCTCTCGTAGCTTGCACTCTCCCGTGAAGTGCTCTCCGCCGCACTTGACGCACCTCGGATTTGCACGGCAGTTGTTCTGCGCGTGACCGAACCTCTGACATCGGTGGCATTGCGACGGTCCCTTTTTCGGTTTCTGTGCTTCCACAGAAACTACTAGTCCGCAGTATCGTGTGACAGAATTGATGGCCTTTTCAGTAGGTACCACCTGTACTAGAACAAGCGGCATCGGTCTCTTATTTTTTCGACCGTACATACGGCTCACCTTTTTGGGGTCCACTCCTTGCGTCCTCAGGTCCTCTTCTATCTCCCTTTCTGTGACGGCCTCGGCCACGCCTCGGATCACCACGTGGCGTAGCTTATCTTCCGGGAGCGAGTACGTACGGAACTCGATTTTGTCTCCCTCGAGCAACTTACTGAGGGCCCTGTAATCGTCCGCCGACTCTGGTGAGATGCGAACACCGTCCCCGATAAGTTTCGCCTTGTTAATGGCGATTTGCTGTTCTCGCGACTTCTTCGATACCTCCGTCCATTTGGACTTGTCTCTGAGGACAATCGGAGGAGGGGCGTGTGGCCTGGTGTCCTGCGCCTCCTGTGAAATTGCCACTACAACCTTTTTGGAATTCACCTGGCTCGCTTCTGGGCTGCTCTCTGACGATTCCCTTGGTCTCTTGGGGCCGGCTCTGGGGGTCTTCGTGGCGGCTTTCTCCTTAGATGAACAGCTGACGGCCTTACTGTCCCCTTTCTTCGGTACCGTCTTGGAGGCTGGTTTGTCGACGTCCCTTCGAGGGCCGTTCTTCGCTGCCCCACTGACTCGCGCCGCGTTGGCCTCGTCGCGAAGTTGTTGGAGCTGCAACCCCATCCGCCGCAATTCGTCTGTCAGATCTGCGACACGTTGGATTAGGATCTTTTCCTTCTCAGCGGACGCTGACACCTGGCTCCTTAGTAATAAAATGACGTCCGTCATCTCGTCGCCGGATTCCGCATCGGAGGGGCTTTGATATTCCATACCTCCTCGGCTTCAACCTAGAACCGATCCCTCGCAGGTAACCGCGTGGCCCCGGTTCCGGGAATTTGTCGCTTCTCGCTGCCTCGTTCGCGCTCGCTGTGACCTCCGCTTGACGACGTCTCTCGGCGCGCGGTACGTACGATCGCGAGCACAAATGTATTTGTCTTCGTTCTGAGAAGAACGGTGTAAATACTGGTAGGTAATGAGTCGCAGGTATCAGAGCTGGTTCGGTAGGACCGTTCTCGTCGAAGCACAGGCACTGAATGTCGCGCGAAAAAGTGCTTATGTATGTAGATTTACAGAAAGCATTTGACACCGTGGAACTTCCTGCAAACATGAGATCCCTACAAGAAAGTAGAGTCGATCACCGATACTGAGAAATCATAAAAAATATTTACAAAAACGCAACGGCAATCTTAAATCATCATTCTACCACTGGAAGAATCAGAATCAAAAGGAGAATGAGCAAAGGAGATACTATGTCACCCAAATTGTTTATCTCCGTTCTTGAACATGCTTTTAAGACATTGAACTGGGAACAGGAAAGAATAATTATTGATGGAGAAAATCCTGGAGAGGTCAAATACATGCTTCAAGAGCTCAAAGATTCCATGCAAGACGCAGGCCTAAACATAAATTTCACCAAAACTAAATTGATGAGGAATCTGGTTCCCGGCGAAACAATCCAGATAGCTAACAACAACACAGAAGTAGTGAATAAATTCGTATATCTGGGACACGAAATACATATTAACAGAGATAAACAAATTTGTAAACTGACTAGGAGGATAACCTTGGGATGGGTAGCATATGGAAAAATGAGACATGTATTGAGGGCTAATATTTCCAACGTCTCCGAAGCGAAAGGCATTCAACCAGTGCATTCTACCTGTCGTGACCTTTGGGGCAGACACTGACTCTCACTAAAATATCAGCAGAAAAGTTGAGAGTAACGCAGTTAACCGAGTAAGGAACGATGTGGTACAACAAAGAACTAAGGTAGATAATATCATAGAACGCATAACAAGACAAAAATAGAACATGTTGCAAGGCTTAGAGACGGAAGATGGACAAAGAAACTATTCGAATAAAAACCGAGAGCTGATAAAAGGAACGGAGGAAGACCGCCTACCCTCAGGACAGACGACCTAAGGAGAATTTGAACAAATTGGATCGCAACGGCACCGAACAGAGAAAACTGGAAAAGTTTAGAGGAGGCCTCTTTCGACAGTCGACGTGAAAATAGGCTGTTTGTAATGTTTTGTTTACTTTGTACCAATGAAAAGCGAAATGCAGAGTAACGCCTTCTGATGCGTAAGTCTAACACCCACAAATTCCTCCGTGTGTACAGAAATTTCATTCTCACTATATAACCGAGAGAGAAGAGAGAGAGCTCTGACCTACTTTTTGAAATACAACGTAGGCTTCGCGACCCAAACTGTTATTCAGCGACATTGAAAAAATCTCAAATATTTAGCGAAACCATTAGATTGAACAAGGGCGCCCACTTCGCCCGCCCGCACGCGCGCGCGGAGAAGAATATGTGACAGAAATATCGGGATTGCCTCCCAAATATAACTAATTCAATTTGTAGCGTCTCCTCCATTCCGAAATGAAATCGCGTTACTCGAACAGGGGGAACAATCGAGGGAAAAATTGGAGAGAGTGGTCCCCTCCCCCCGCCCTTCCCGTTCCGACCAAACAGCTAACCGTTGCGCACCGTCGTAGGAAGGAAGATAGGAAAAGTCTGTGGAGAAGAATAAATCTCTAGAGTCAACGCATAATTTTATATAGTTATTCGAGAGAGTAGCGTTGGTTTTAACTCAAATTTTGAGTTTGGGAAGTCACGTGAATTATTCCTCTTCTTCAGTTCATTTAACCATTGTTTAACTAAAGCCTCTAATTTCTTTCCATTTCCATATATCCTGACCAACTAATATGCCCACTTTATATTATCGCTGCATCGGGCCTTCTGTCTTGATGCGCACCATTTCCTTAATGCCACTATTCTGTCTTTCCCACCGATTCTGACGGCACGATCTGCACAGTACCACTTTGAAAGCAATATGGCTTCAATAGCGTGCCGCATTTTCCTTTTGAGTGTTACAGTTGCATACAACCATTATTTCCATCCTTTATTCCATCACTTGTATTCTTTTTTACTTTCTTTGTGTCAATTTCAGTGCCATATGTCAACACGGGGAAGATACATTGACTGAACAATTTCCACCTCAAGCATATTGAAAGAATGGACCGAAACACTAATTTTAGTTCCAAGCCCCCGAGTTAGACCTATTCTGAATTGGATTTCATGCCAGTGGTCGTTTCATTGTGACATTAAATACAGGATATGAATCACGTGATGTGACATTTGGTTGGCGTTAGTAAATACCCGCTGTCAATATATGTTACTTATGAAGAATATTAGAAAGAACCTCTTTATAGTTGGTTTTATTTTTCAATAACGCTCCACCTCACTTTTCATCCCTTGAAAGGCAAAACTGAAAATTTACCATTTTCAGACTCTCCCATCGAATTGCCTTTTTCCCCTCGTTCTGCATATGGGGCCACCTCGTGTCGTCAAGTGGCCCTTTTTCCGAGCGGGAAAATCAATCTATACTAACGACGGGCCCGTGCCCATAAAACCGTGGAAGGGTTTTACGAGTTACACGTCGAAAACAATCGATAGGATTAATACGAGATGTAGTTCTGCGGGATATTGCTTACATGGATGCGGCATTGGTAACGGCGTAACTGCCATTATCCGTATCGGTGCTGTACGCGTTTGTGTACGTAACTATATACGGAATTCCACCCCCGTGGGGGCTAAGGCAAATGGTGATTACGAGATAAAAGTAATTGATTCGCTCACGCGAGTAAGTCGTAAACCGGGACTTTTTCGGGGTAATTCGGGGAGCCATCATCGGACAAGTTTATCACTTAGGATCCGATGAAGGGTGTAATTTCTTCATTTCGATGATTGGTACGGCTTTTGTTGATTTAAAGCGAGCGCAATTTATCCCTACTAATATAACTCTAGTAATTTGTGGAAAAAAGCGAGCAATTACTAAAATACACATCACGAAATATTACCGAAAAGAAGAACTGAAACTTTTGCATAAAGGTCAATAATATATACCGACGCCGCAGATGGAAACTAAATAATATGTAGGAGTGTAATGAGTTGTACTTGAAGCCATGTTTTTCAGAAAACTAATTTTGGAATGTATTTTAAGTATAATCTAATCTATGTATGTATGTATGTATGTATGTATTTATGTATGTATGTATGTATATATGTATGTATGTATATTGAAATACCCTTAGCAATGTCAGTTTCGTCGAATAATTATTTGACGATAGTACATAAAGTGGAAGTGAAGATGCTCCAAAAATAAATTAACTACTTTACATAGAATACTGTATAAATATTTACTAGTTACTTCAGAGCATAATGATTAATCTTCCAATCTGATTTGAATAATTTCCTCTTCAAAGTAGCATTACGCTCTGTGACCAGCTTCGCTCACCATATACATTTTCGTATGCAGATTTCGCTTGGCTCAAAGTTGGTGAAGAAACATTTTAAATTTGGGATTGGCTACTATTTATAAATTGCACAATTAAGATGGTAAATGGCATCATCATATTTTTGGTTTATTCTTTGCTTGTATCAAATATATGAGTAAGTGTTTTGTTAAAATTTTCTTAGTCCACTACCAGTTTTCTAAAAGGGACGATTATCTTAATTAATCGGAAAAACGTTTACTGGTACTATGGACTTCGAAATCCATCAATCAAGTCATTTGCATTTACCGGCCAATACATTTTAATTTTATTTTTAGTAACATTACCATAATCGAAAACTACTACTTATCGAATCCTGTGTGTAAACTGTCTTCCGTTTGATTTAATTTTTCATTGTGTTTCCTATTATAAGACGTGCTTAATACTAATAAAATACATTTTTTGTAAAAAAAATTTAAATTATACTTTTTTAAATTTACCGCTTACAAGTGGGTTAGCAGCATTAACAGTTGCATCTTTGTTAAATAAATAGTAGATACAGTTTACTTGTAAAAGTGTTTTAAGTGTTGTCTATGGTTTCAACTTCATAATTATTAATATGAAACTCTCCAGGCTTCCGGTGCTGAGGAAGCCAATATACAGAGTGTTGCAGAAGTCTCCCGCCAAACGAATACCACAGATATTAACATACTGTAGCGAATGCATCGTATAAGCCGTTGAAATGTAAAAAACAAGTGTTGTTTATGTAATTGTAAAATGTTAATACTGACGTCAGTGTAGAACTAAATCTGTTTGTGTATAAAAAGTGCTACAAATGGGGGCTCGTCCGGGATTTGGTGAACCGAGGTAGCGGAAAAAGGTTTGGTGGACCTGGGATGGCGTACGGAAGTGATGGCGATGGTACGCGGCGGAGAGGCGAGGAGTGCAATCTGTGCGACGTTATGGAGTTGTTGAGCGGCTGGCGCGGGTCGGAATGCTGCAGAATCCAAAGCTAAGTCTAGATTTAGGAAAACACTCGAATGGATTGACTGCGAGCGGATGGCGCGCGTGGCCCGTTTGAGTGCTACACTCACATTCGTAACTCGTATTGGGAGACGGGCGCTGTTCATCTTTAGTACAAGAATTAGTGATGGTTGACCACTGTGTTGTGCGTCTGGAGCCATGAAGCAGTTGCTGGGGATTTCAGTAACTGCAGGAGCAGCGGAGGATTTCAAGAGACAGGTCCCTCTTCTACCAGGAGCATTGGATGGGATTGGTCATCCCTGGTGTCTTTAATGGTCAGAAGGAGGATTGGCCTGCTTAGAGGATTTCAAGAGACAGGTCCCTCTTCTACCTGGAGCATTGGATGGGATTGGTCATCTCTGGTGTCTTTGATGGTCAGAAAGAGGATTGGCCTGCTTGGTTTCGATTTGCTGCTGATGAATTTTTGTACAGGATTTGCAGTCCAACCCACTCAATGGAGTTAATCGCACACATACACATGCACACAATTATACATATACTTGCAATTTATTGCAAATGGATTTGGCAAGGATCTGGCGGAATCTCTGAAGAAGGGGAGGGGCGGTGCGCGTGAGCGGTGTGCATGGTAGCAGTAGCAGTAGCAGTAGCAGTAACCGAAGCATTAGCCGTAGCAGTAGCAGCAGTAGCAGTAGCCGTAGCTGTAGCAGTAGCAGTAACCGTAGCCGTAGCATTAGCAGTAGCAGTAGCAGTAGTAGTAGCCGTATCAGTAGCAAAAGCCGTAGCCGTAGTAATAGCAGCAGAAGTAGCAGTGGCAGTAGCCATAGTAGTAGCAGTAGCAGTAACCGAAGCAGTAGCCGAAGCATTAGCCGTAGCAGTAGCAGCAGTAGCAGTAGCCGTAGCTGTAACAATAGCAGTAGCAGTAGCCGTAACCGTAGCAGTAGCCGTAGCCGTAGCAGGAGCGGTAGCAGTAGCAGTAGCAGTAACAGTAGCAGTAGCAGTAGCCGTAGCAGTAGCCGTAGCAGTAGCAGTTCGCTGATATGGTAGTCATTCGCTGATATGGATTGCTGTGGAAGTAGATCGTCCGAGGGTCGAGGGCGACCCTGAAGACGGGGAGGGATAGTGTAGCGAATGCCCCGTATAAGCCGTTGTTATGTAAAAAACAAGTGTTGTTTATGTAATTGTAAAATGTTAATACTGACGTCAGTGTAGAACTAAATCTCTTTGTGTATAAAAAGTGCTACAATACAGTTGATTTTGCGTTGATTTAACGTAAATTATGTTGGATCTAAAAATCTACATAAGGGATTTAGAGCACTTTGAAGTTTCAATGTTTATTTTTTCAACATAACTCAAAAATGTATACTAAGCACATTGACTTAAGTTTTAATAACCAATTACCAGCTGTTAATTTTATTTTTTGATTGTAATCACAAGAGGTTGAAATGGCGGTTAATACATATTTTCAACGATAATTTCTTTTTCTTAAGATTTTAACATTTTCTATCTTATTTGTAAATTTAAACACATACATTTTGGAAATCATTGAACTCGCGTTTGTTATCGCTGAATATTGTCACGGCTACGTGGTAGAGGGTTGGTAGCTACAGGCAGTAGAGTTTGGGCACAAAAAAGATACAAATGACAAACAAGAAAAAAAAAAGGATTCGGACAGTGAATCCTAAAGGCTGGAGCGTGATAGATGAGGTTGCCACCTAACATAGTAGGGGGCTATTGTCCGGATCCTTGGATTTCCACAATGCTAGACGGGTCAGAGAGCATTTTCGGGGCGGTAGGTTTTCCTCGGTCTCTTCGCCGACAGAGTAAATTCTGAAGCCGGCCACTCTCTCCCTCGTTTTGCCTTTCCTCTTTCTATTTACATTCGTATTTTGTTTTGTATTCTCCGCGTTTGTTGGTATAAGACGAGTCGCTTACCCAAACATTTCGCACTTTGATACTCAGCGCATTTATAATAGTTTATATACTTCACCTAGGCCTGATCCATGATCTCGTTCCTTGTTTTGTTTGTGAGTTGTGGAAATCTCGTGGTAGTGACAATATTCTTACGATTAAAGGTTGCGCACATATACGCGGTACTTCACTGCACGGTACTCTCCGTACCTACTGTTTGTTCGGGCATCACACATATCTGTCGGCATCGGTGGAAGAATTTATGAAACTTAATGCTATTTGTTTGAATATATCTTCATATGTTTCATAACCATGAAACGTGCAGAAGAGGAAACGTATTTGGGAAAATGTACTTCTACTTCATGATTTAATGATTAATGAAAAAAGTTCTAAAACTACTTTAGGATGAACCATACTTCCTCTTTTTTTTTGCTGGTTACTAAAATACCAGTCGCCATAATTATATAATTATATATACCACTATACCACCACTTATATAATTCTTTGTAATTTAAAACTTGTAATAATAAATTTTCGTGCAAACTCATTTTTCCATTTGTATACCTATTGTCACGTACAATAATAATAATCTGCAGACTTGCGAAATGCTAAAAATGCAGCGACTCCTATAAGACATATGTGCGTTGTTACATATGATTATGGTTATACCGAGGGCCCTAGAGGAGAGCCTGGGGGTTGCCACGTTTCTGTAGCTTAGAAAATAAATGTTAAGGAGAGAAAAGCTAACAGTAAGACGAAAGTCTGTGCGTTTATCCATGCTTAATTGTGACTATGCTTTAACATGGCAACTCTAGGTTGGAGGAAACATAATGATGAACATATTAATTATTTACATCGTCCCAGGTGATCCATGCGATCTATACGAAAATATAATACCCTGACCCCATTCCGAACTTACATAGCTTAAATAAACAACTTTGATTGTTTATCTCTGTTGATTATGCTGTTTCTGTAGAAATACATTGAAAGAATTAACTTGAACTACAACTTCACTCTAGCTCCCTTATGAAGCATTTTCGGATGTACGTAATTTAGGTTAAATCAACAGCAAATCTGGCATGAGATTTCTGGAACACTGTGTATAGTGCTGAGTTCGTCGTTCGTTTTTAGAGGAAAATTCATCGATCTTCCTTACGTAAGTATATATTTTCACCTAGAGGCAATATAGTACCAGGTGAGCCTTCGTTCTCCTAAACAAGTACAAGGAGCAACACCTTAAAATGACCAACAAACTTTAGTAGCAATATGTTTCATAAAGTTTTAAAACATATACGTATTTCTCATCACGGTACCAGGCTCGCTATTTATACTACAAGCGTTATGGTATTGATGTAAATTTGAATAAAATTGAAAGTTTGACAATATTTTCATAGATTCTTCATCAAAACTGAAATCCACACTTTAAGAACAGAACTGTTCACCTCTTAATAATGGTTGGGTAACATTAATTCTCATTTCATTGAATCAAAATTGGTACAATAAATATTCCAGAATAACCAATTTACTCGCTACTTCCCTTTTTGGAAACCTTGCGCGATACAAAATATATAACCAGCAGTATATACGTAGTACATAGTTAGCTGTTATACTTGCTATTAAGTCGCTTGGTAAAGTGGAACATTAGCCTATAATTTACCGTTACAAAGAAATTAACGAAGTTTCGCAGTTCTTCAGTGTAATGCTCACAAATTTTATTACAGCGCTCGTATGGTGCTGAACGTTCTTATGAAATATATGTGTGTTAATTCGTGAGCGGAATTATAATTGCAAATTAAACATTAATTTTACGACTTGCAGCGAAGTCGCATAATTTTAGCGGGTTTGGTTTTGTTTTAAAAGTTTCTGCTTTCCATTTTAAATTTCGTTAACTAGATTCGAAATGTAATTGAAGCTGGATGATATAACTTAAAATGAACACAGTTCTCTGTCTCTAATTACTGTTTTCTTTTCAAAAATTTTAGATTTAACAATTAACCTGCGTTCTAACTCATCATCGCTTCGCAGGAAATAAGATGGACGGGAAATAAGAACTTTTGAGAAACGTAACACACAATCTACTTTAGCTGTGGCTCAGCAGAACACATGCTTGTGAAAGGCTCCATAAAAAGCAACAGAAACGTCATAAATACTTTCCAAGCACACACCCCAAGATTGTGCATATTGAGGCTTCGAGAAAAACATTAATTTTATTCTCATATACGCAGATGGAGCTACAGAAGAAAAAGGAGACAAGGAGATATTCCAGGAAGAACTCAAAACGGCTTACGACTTATGCCCATGAAACGATTACGGTTTTAATCTTGGGTATCTTAACGTCAAAATAGGAAGAGAAGTTGAATATTTAAGATATAAAAATAAGCTGTACACACTGAACGTAGCGATAATTGTATTAAACTAATAAACGTAGTGGACTCTCTCAATATGATTATCGTAAGTATATGATTCAAACGGCAAGATATCCACAAGGGAACCTGGGAGTGTACAGTTGGTTACACAGTCAATATGACAGACCATTTTATTGCCAACACAAGACATTAATTGGATATGATTGATGTTAAAAGAAGGCGCGGAGCCCACGCGTTTCTTGAAGAACGAACGTTTAAATAAAGACAGGACCAAAACACTATAAACCTAATATACAAAGCGTGACAGATCCCTAGACAGTGAATGGAACAAATGCAAGAACAATATTCATAAAGCTGCGGAAGATTCCCTGGGGTTTGAAGGGAATCCAACCGAATGGTTTGTTGAGGATTGTGTTAATATAACGGAAATTAAGAACTACGCTTACAGAAATTTTCAATTAATTACAATAGCGCGGAACTACACAAGCAGAAGAGGAATATAGATCCCTATGGAGGAAGAAAAACAAACAGAGAGATGGACGACAGAAAAAAAGAACTACGACAACTGGAGAGCCAAAGAAGACAGTTAGATACAAGGATTTTTTAACAAGAATCAGAGATCTAAGCAGTTGCCTGAGGAATGGAACCTCGACATAATAATTTCACTCCAAAAGAATGGAGGTCAACTCCTGTGTAATAATTTTATAGCAAACACTGTGTTAAACTCAACTTACAAACTGTTGTTATTAACTAATATTACAAGCGAACAATTAAAACTATATGTAGATAACGTCATAGACAGCTACCACCTAGGGTGCTGCAAGCACAAGCCGACAATTGATAAGATATTTATTCTACATCAAAGATCGAGGAGTTTAACTTTGGCATCCAACAGTAGAACAGTAGTGAGAATACAAAATAATACAGCAAAAAAATTTAAACACCTGCGCCAAGATCACCGACCATCATGTACGTTCTTTAATATTGCATTAGAGAAGGTGATAACAGAAGCCGACATAAAAGAACCAGAAACACATTCATCGACAAAAGCGTGCAAATACGGGCCTTCGCCGACGATGTTGACTTTGCATTGTCAATATCATTGCAAGATCAAGCAGGGAAGTGATAGAAGCATTCAACCTTATAGAGAAAGCAGCATAAACAAATGGACTAAGCATAATCCCAAATAAAACAAAGTATACGCATGCAAACAGCTTATAACGATAGCTACACAACTTGATCTAGGTGAACAAATTATAAAAACCGTAAAATAGTTTGCATACATGGGCTCCCTAGTTACCACAGACAACAGGACTGAAAAGATTAAATAGCTAATCCTCCTAACAAACAAAACTACCCTATTACAATCCGCTATTTTGACAAGAGAAAAAAAGGTGCCAAAAGAAAAATATTCGTTGAGTGGAGCATGAAGTGAGAATAAGAGGTGAAGAGAACCCAAAAATGCTCCTCAGAACATCACCTGTCGTAAAAGGACCCAGAGGACGACAAAGATGAGATACATAGGTCAAGTAGAGGCAGATATCAAATCCCTCAATATCACAAACTGGAGAAGCAAGACGCTTAATAGATCATAATGGCGGGAAACTTTAAAACAGGCTAAGACCCAATAGAGGGATCTAATCTAGTTCTTTAGAGTTCTAGTCTGGAAACTTCGAAACAACGAAAAACTGAGCACCGGAAGGAAGAAGCAACGGAACGGTCTTTTTAAGGACGAGGATAGCATAATTTATAGCATAGAGCAGGCATCGCTATTTAATCCAAAGATATTTTCTTTCAAAATTTTATATATATTTCTAGGACTATATCTATAAACCTTAAACGGCTTTGACCAGGTGGGCACTATTTTGAAAAATCTATATGACCGATTGTGCAGGGAATATTTTGCACATATATAGTTATGGATGAAACCCACTTACTTATATTTTAAAATGCTGATCAATTTTTTTTATTCATATGTACTGCACATTATTTATTTAATGAGTTCCCTTATGGCCGCGATTTTGTCATTACAAAGATCCAAAAAAAAATTTAAATTATTGAAATAAGTAATCGTATGAAAAGAGAATAAATTAAATTTTGTGTAATAAACCCAAAATGCCTTCTTAGTGAAGAAAGTAAATTTTATATTTTTTGAATACGGTACGGTTATGTACCATATCAGCAGCGTGTTCATTGTGAGCTTAATTGGCATCAAGAATATTTTTAGCTGTTTCAATTGGATTTGATAACAAAATACGGTAACTGTTGATACACCTTGCTCTCTCCTTTTCGCTATGTTTTGTGTTTTAATGCGCATTCCTTACAGATCAATTTAAACTGCAAACGGTTCAGGATAAGCCAAACGTCGTTAACCAATCATCGGCAACCATAATCAGATTCCTTCATTTTAAAACGTGGCCGTTAGTGGAGTTTAACCGAGAGTATTCCCAAACGGAACCGCCCAGTTCGGCCACTTGATTCCACCTTCCGTTTACACGACTCAAACACATCCAACTATTAGGATCATCTAATTTGCATGAGGGTCCAAACCCGGGTGCCCTCCCGCCTTCCCACCCGGCGTCCCTCGTCGAGTTGCGGTCGAGGGAGCAACTCCTCGAAGTTCCAACTCCCGCTCTCCCGCCGCGCTCACGACGATGACAATATGCAAACAGATTTGGCGTCGACGGGCGACTACTTCCTGAAGGGGGTGAACTTCACAATAACACTAAGTTGGCTAAAGTGTCGGGAGGAAAGCTAAAGAGGGAAGTAGGACAACGACGACGACAAGGCGACGAGAGCGTGGGGGCTTTTCGATAATGCGTCGAGGCGTCGACCGATGTCTTGAATCAGCAGGTTTCCCCCTGAGGAGTCTTGTTAAGGACGAGGAGGAGGAGGTGGTCGTTCACACTCGATATAACAGCTCTCTCGGATATTGTCACCGTAAATTCATATATCACCAAATTACCCGGAAAACTTATAAAAATATATATCTCGTACGTGACGCCTTTTTAACGTGCGAGTTATCACGGGACATGGGGTGGAATGGCAAACTTTGTGAGGGAATTAAGGAGGACCTAACGGTTACTGAAAGCTACTGCGCATAGAAAAATAACAAAAAAAAAATCGGTTCCGCTAGTCGAATTACCACAGTAAGGTTTTCGTGATCAAGTCATTGACACGACATAATTTAGAAAGATTGTTCTATCATTAGTAGTGCAAGTGTTAACACTAACTAATCTATGGACACAGCAATATACATACAATTTCGGTTGTTACGTGAAGATACGTTACGAAATAAATAAAATTTCCAAAATATGCAGTCAGCATTTTCACCAATTTGAACAATACGGAAATAACCTGCAATTGAGTTGTGTGACTCTTTGCCAGATTTGGCTTCAAGTTTATTGTCAACGGGGGTTCAAGAGGGACCTCCAGCCGCGACATCATTTTCAGTATTCTTGACACAGAATCTACAAATTCTGCAAATTTGGACTCTTCGTTTTCAGGCCCTATTAGCAAGATATTAGAATTAAAGTTAAAAGTTCTAGTTCTATTCGTACAATACCGAAAGCTCCAACATTCAGGCCAATTACCCAACGGGACACTGGGCCATTTATAATATAGTAGAACAAACATCATTCTAGAACATGACGTACCTAATGAACACAAAGCTGAGCAATTTCTAATGGTCTATCAAAAAAGATTTCCATGATTAATTTGCTAAAGAAAATAAGTATTTAAAGAACACTGTGCCGTAGAAAGATACTTTTAATGACAGACTAATACCCAATCGAGGGGCGAAAAATCTAAGCGAAACTAATATCGCCATTACTACTAAAGTATGCAATGAGCATTACATCAGTATTGTCCACGACAACATTAATCAAGTACCAATAAGTATCCAAAACTTCCTTAAAGGTTTAACAATCCCAGAAAACTTTGAGATGAGTTTCGAGGCCGTGTTTCAAATCTGTAAGAAACATAATTCAAGAACTACGCAATAAGGCAAGGAATTGTTATGGGCTGCCACCAATCGTTATGGGTTGAAGATCAGTAAAATGTAACGTCTCTATCTATGCTCACTTTATTTCTATATCTCTGTCTGTGTCTCTAATTCTTCTATTCTCATACAGCCTATTTATATATATTTTACATCCCCAAAAATGTGTGGTGGTGGTGGTGGAGGAATTTTCCCTCCACTCGGAACCACACGAAATCCAACATTCGGTACTTTAGCGTAATCACCGGAAACTTTCGTAAAGGTTTAGTTCGTTAAATAAACTTGAGTGTTCAAAATATGTAAATGATGGTTAAATATTGGGATAACGACTATTGAAAAAGGAAATTGGTGATAATGTTTATGGGGTTGTTTACTGAGCGTACTAATGAAAGGGACCGGTGATTATAGGTTTATGAATTTAAGTGTTTTTTGATGGTTAAGTAAATAATAGGCAAAATATTAATAATTGTAAGTACCAAATGAGGGATTACAACAGAATGATATATATACCCTTTCTCTCGTAGCGTCTCAAGCACTAGTAACGCCAGTATTCAAAAATGGGGACAAGAATGAAGTACGAAACGGCCATTAAAATTGTTACTATCTGTTGTTTTTTTTTAATATCAGAAAGAAATGTGTGGCTAACAGAATATCAACATAATTTCAAAACAACAATTTAGTCTCCCAATTTAGTCCAATAGCCAATTTGGCTCCAGCGAGGGGAGAATTGCTTGCCCTGCTCTCAAATATAATAAACACATTTGACATTCCAAAGCACTGTTTGGGAATATTTTGTGATCAAAGCAAAGATTATGACTGTGATACATGGTATTGTCTTACATATACTGAAATATTATAATTTCAATGGTAGCAGCATAAAGTTGATACACTTCTATTCATCATACATCATAGCGAAGTTGTAAAAGTAGAGTTGATGTTGACAAGGAAATAAGAAATTGTTATGAGAATCTCACAGGGTCTTGGGACCTGTCGTATTTCGTTTTCGCCCATGACCTGCCTCTTATCGAGGGAAACACTGATTATACCTTTTATGTTGATGACACTACCACCTCTCTGGAAAGCAAGAGTGTTGAGGAATTCGTAGAGAAAGCTATCGTTGTACAGTTACGGGCCATAACAATAGGCTCAGGCTGAACGAGGATAAGGCCCAAAGAATACTTTTTTCGCTACGAAATATTAATGACTTCTCTAATTCACCTGAAGTGAAATTTCTTGGGACTTTTTAGATCACAAACTAGAATAGAATGCCTGTTTTGTGCTTCGCCGCTCCCTAGGTTCTGTGTTGGAATAGATCATTAAAACGGCCTACTATGCTTTGTTTCATTCGGTAATGACTTATGGCATTATCATGTGGGGCAGTGCACCGGCATATGTAAACCATATATTTTGAACGTGGTGGAGACATTTTCCCTCCTCTTTAAAAGTTCAGGTAAAGGATAGTGGCATTGTGGGTAGCTAGCATATTTGTTCATACAAAGGAAATACCACGATTTCTTGGGCCATAATCAAAATTTTGACACGGAGGCTTGATGTTGCCAACTATCACAATCATTTTTTTAAGGAATATACATAAGTATAACCAAAAATAGTGAAATAAAATGAAAAACATTAAAAAAGGCTCCTAGTTCCCACCATCGTTTCCTACTAAAATTAGTACTTTTCAGAATACCATACTAAATAAATGTCCTTGACACTGTGTCGTTATGAGTCATGGGATTCACTATGTGCCATATGAGAGATCATGCCGCCTTTTGAAAATGTTGTAAAGAAATTTTGCTCTCCGTTTTATTTGCTACTTCTCCTAATGGAAAAAGTGAATTAATAACGAAATAAAAAAAATCAAGTGAAAATATAGAAGAGCTAATAATTGTTTCTCAAATTTTAAGAGTATATACAGGATAACCAAAAACACCGCCAACTAATTGAAAAAACGAAACGTTGCTATTATCGCAAGAAATTCCACAAAGCTATAATGGAAATAAAGCAACCTGAGATGTCGCACCGAAACTCACCAACACTAGTGTTAACGCCGAATCGGCGCCTCGTTGGCGGCGGTTGCCTCTCTCCCTCCGGCCGCTACTTATTCACGACGGGTCGAAGGGAAGGCGGCCGTCGCTCAGTAACAGAGTCGTGAGATGACCGTCGAACGTGCGTTAACGCTCCGCTAGCCGCCAGTTGGTTGTAATTGCAAAAATACAGTGCACTCTCAAACAAGTAAGAAGTTTGTGTCCCAGTACCCTAAACACCTAAAATTGCTCGCGTGTGTGCACAACTAGCAATCCACAAAACCAAAAATCTATCTCTCTAAACAAATGGCAATAGATTACCAGAGCCTTATGCCCTTATTTATTTATTCAAAAATTATTTCAAAACTTTTTCAGAAACAATTGCAACAGGAATTCCATTGTGTTCTACGAAAAATCTAAAATTGTTATGTAAGAGATTAAATAACAAACGAGAAGTACCACATCCAATGATAACAATTCAGTCAGAAGAATCCTACAATATAATATATACAAAACTAAAGATTAATATTTGGCAGTCGCAGATGATGTACCTAGATTCGTTTTAAAAATGATTATTTTCTTCAGCTAAACCATTAGTTTAATTTATACATTTTTCTTCCTGTACTGAGAATTTTCCTGTTATTAAAAAATATGAAAAAATAATTCTAGTAAATAAAAATCTGCTGAATAAAAATAGTATATTCTCATTCGGTAACAATTCGGTTTACATTTTCAAAGTTTATTGAGTATTGGATTTTAGTTTGAGATACATACTGGTACATTTAAATAAACAATATCATTTGAAAATGTCGACATGATTTTTATGCGAAGAGTTCTACAGCAATTGCAATATGAATGAATCGAAAATTTATTATGTTTATGTATTTAATATGAGTCCAAGTATTAATCAACTTGACCTCCTGAACATTTTTCAAAATAACTAATATGGACAAAAAAAAGCTGGTTTTGTCGTATGTGTCCCTATAACTCCGCTATCTATTCCAGAAGCCCCATAAGTTGAGTTGTTTTTGTAAAAAATAACTTAAAAGGCCAAGTAAATAAAAGTCACGTTGATATTTGTCGTAGCATTTGCAAGAATTGCTTTCAAACATTAGAATCTGCTATGAAAATTCTTTTACAAAAATTGTTTTGTGCATAAAATACTGTTAACATAGTTACCTTCTGAAAATAATAATTATACTTCAGGTCCAGTCCGAAGACATCACTTTTTATTCACTATGTAGTCCGCTCCTGTGTACTACATCGCGCACTTAGTTTAAAGAAAACCGACCCCTCCCCGCCCGGGCGCCATGCGTCCCGCCAGATACGGTCATTCGCTTTTAAGTGCTGGCATCGTGCACGTCGCCCGGCGCAGAAACGGTAAGAAGGTAGTTTTTCACCCCGCTTTCTTGGAATCCGAGTTTCGGTAAGTCTTTAACGCCCGTCTAGCTTTATAGAATCTAGCTTGATCCTTATTAGCGGAAAATGGATAGTAGAAAGAGCAGAAGCAGTAGCAGAAGCCAACGGGGGTCGTCAGGGAACAGATCCCCCACTTCCCTACGAGCAATGGTTAGGGAAATTTTAAATCACGAATTGAGAAATTTTCGGGGGCATTCTGAAAGGGGTAGTGACTCCCCTCATAGCCCCTATAATTCCCGCCGTCGGCAGTATAGATCCCGGTCTCGTTCTCGTACCGCCCGCAATCGCACACCGCGGGTGTCGAGGCGGCGAAGGGAAGGACGAGGTTGCTCTCGCTCTCCGTCTCGCACCACGGACGACGACGACGGTCGCGGTCCCGCCAACGTTTCGCAACGCGAGCGTGAGCATCGAGAGATTTTGGATGGTCGCTACCCGCGCGGTACGGAATCCAAAACAACGGCAGAGACGGACTCAGGCGCCGCGGATCCGGCGCCTTCAAACGAGGAGGGGTTACTCTTATCAGAGGACACGTTAAATATATTAGGCGAGGACCCAGATAAGCCAAAATTATCTGATTTCAAGTTGCACAACGCACTAACATCCAGGTGGTCGCATATTTTAGTCAACGGGATTCCAAAAGAGGAGGCGGTCGCCTTGTTTGGAAAACACGGGACGCCCTCTAATTGTACCTTATTGGCACCTCCTAGAATTAATCCGGAGGTCAAGGCAATCCTTTCCACCACACATTTAACGAGGGACTCCACCCATTCCGGGTACCAATCGCGCATTGGTAACGGATTAACGGCAATGGGCAAGGCCCTCAATGTCATTCTAGAGGAGGAAAATCAGATTCCTAAGGAAATCAGGGAAAAGGTTTTAGCAAATTTGACGGATTCGGCACGAATCTTTTCATGTTTGTTTAATGAAATCTCTCAAATGAGAAAATATCTTATCAACCCCATCTTAAGCAAATCGGTAAAGGAACTGGCTGACCATACGCTGCCAGGGGAGTTCCTTTATGGCCCGGATCTAGGCGAACGTGCCAGAAGTCTGAAGACTCTAGAAAGAACAGGACAGGACTTACGTTCGAGGTCCTCGGTACCGTCTGTCCGTTCTTCTATTCAGCCGGCTAAAAGGGGGGGGGGGCAGCTCATCGGGAGGCGGCAGAGGTACTTTAAACCGGTATCGCCCGTCCTATCAGAGGAGAGAGATGGGACAGCACAAGGGCCACAGCTCCAAGCAGAACCCCCGAAGCAGACGCCAAAACCCCAGGAAACACTAGAGGTAAAACAAATTCCCTTTGCTGGTCGCTTAAAACATTATGTAAACTCTTGGCAACAAATCACGTCAAATCCGACAGTCTTGACCTGGATTAAGGGCTACAAGATCCCCTTCAAAGATACACCTCCATCCAGTTGTCATCTACCTGTTAATAATTGTTCTCCCTCAGAGACGGGGTTAGTTGAATCTGCTATAAAAGAAATGCTGAGCTCAGGAGCCATCATTAGTTCCGACCACACCCCTGACCAACTCATTTCTCCAATCTTCTTGGCGGATAAACCTAATGGCGGAAAAAGGTTCATTCTTAATCTCAAAAAGCTTAATGAGAATATAAACTGTCCCCACTTTAAAATGGAAGATTTGCGGACAGCATTAAAATTAGTTCAAAGAAACATATTCATGTCTACAGTTGATCTCAAGGATGCCTATTTCATGGTTCCCATCCACAAGAATCATCAACGATTCCTAAAATTCCATTTCGCTGGGAAACTATACCAATTTACATGCCTACCATTTGGGCTGAGCACGGCCCCTCTCTGTTTCACTAAGCTCATGAAGCCGGTTGTTTCTCATCTTCGATCTTCAGGTATCACTGTCGTCAATTATCTAGATGATTTTTTAATATTCGGCGACTCTTATGAGTCCTGCCTTGGCAACACAAATATTTTGAATAAGCTGTTAAGATCGTTGGGACTGATTATAAATGAGGATAAAAGCCAGTTAACACCTACTAACTACATAAAATTCCTTGGGTTTATGATCGACAGCGTCAATCTGAAGGTGGAACTACCTCCTGAAAAGAGGCATAACATACTCCGATTACTATCATCTTATATAAATAAACAGCGGTGCAAGATTCGGGACTTTGCACGACTAATTGGGATTTTAGTGTCCTCCTGCCCGGCCGTAAAATATGGATTTTTACATTGTAAAACTTTAGAAAGAGGAAAATTCTTAGAGTTACGCAGTAATGGTGGAAATTATAACGCCTCAATGTCAATTCCTAAAAATATTCAACCAGGACTCCTGTGGTGGAAGAACAACATTTTAAACGCCTTTAATGATATTAGGTATGACTCATTTCATCTCACGATTTTTACCGATGCATCACTTACAGGTTGGGGCGCCTGTTGCAATAACGATAGGACCCATGGGTTCTGGTCAAACTCCCAAAGGAAATTACACATAAACCACTTGGAATTATTAGCCATATACCATGGAATTCAATGTTTTACGAAATCCTTAAAAAATATTAATATTCTTATTCGATGCGACAACACAACTGCTATATCGTACATCAATCGAATGGGGAGCGTTCAGTTTCCTGAACTGTCTTTTTTATCTAAAAAGATATGGGGGTGGTGCGAAGAGAGAAACCTATGGCTATTTGCTTCATATATCCCCTCAAAGGACAATATTATAGCAGACGCTGAATCTAGATGTTCAGACGCCGAAACCGAATGGTCCCTATCTCAGGACGCCTTTGATCAGATAGTTACCTCTTTCGGAAAACCGGAAATAGACCTATTCGCCTCCCACATAAACAAGAAATGCGAGTCCTATGTGTCTTGGCATCAAGACCCAGGGTCCTCACACGTCGACGCCTTCACTATTTCCTGGAGTAGTCACTACTTTTATGCTTTCCCTCCCTTCGCTCTCATACTTCGTACCCTCCAAAAAATTATTCAGGATAAGGCTGTCGGAATCATGATCGTACCTCGGTGGCCTTCTCAGCCCTGGTACCCCCTCTTTCGCAAATTAATTGTCGAAAGAGAGATTTATTTCCAGCCTTCGCCCAACCTACTAACTTCCCCGTTTTGTAGGTCACATCCTATGTCAAGATGCCTTACCCTGGTGGGAGCGAGGTTATCAGGCAGGCTTTCATAAACAGGGACACACCGGAGGAGGCTATAACCACCATAATTTCCTCGATCTCGGACTCCACGCTACGTCAATATGACAGCACATACAAATTATGGTGGCAACACTGCACAAATAATAATATCTCAACATTCAAACCTACCGTTAAAGAGGTAATAGGTTTCCTGCAGAGCTTAGCAAACTCCGGCAACATCAAATATGGAACTTTCAATTCCCATGTCTCTGCATTGTCCCTAATTTGCTCCACAAATCTTAGTTCTGACCCGATAATCAAAAGATTCAAAAAGGGTCTATCACGGCTTCGACCATCTCGACCTAAATATTCTTCAACCTGGGACCCAACACCTTTATTAACCTACATTGAAAAACTACCTGCCCAACTTACTCTCCAGGCATTATCGAAGAAGTTGGTAACTTTACTTGCTCTCATAACTGGAGAAAGGATTCAAACAATCTCTCTCATTCGTCTCTCTAATATATCACAGAGTTCTGAGGAAACCGTCATCACCATATCCGACCCGGTTAAAACTAGTCGATTCGGAGGGACCCAGCCTACCCTACGTATCCCCGTGTTTCGCCAAAACCCCCTTCTCTGTGTGGCTAGTGCCCTTCGAGACTACATAACCAGAACACAATCTTTAAGGAAACCGGACTTAGATTTCCTTTTCATAACAGTCAAAAAGCCTCATGGCAGGGCGTCCAAAGACACCCTAAGCAGGTGGGTCAAACGGACACTTACTGCGGCAGGGATTGACACAACCATTTTTAAGCCTCACTCGGTGAGGCATGCGTCCACCTCCGCAGCCCTACGGAAAGGCGTATCCGTAGACCTAATGTGCAAAGCAGCAGGTTGGACCCAACAATCGACTTTTACAAAATTCTACAATCGGCCGGTTAAACAAAATACTAGCGAATTTGCAATCGCAATTCTGGACGTATAGGGGCGGGTCAACCCTTTTTCTTGGTGGACCCACGGTTTGTTCCTTCTTTGGTATGACGTCGTTGACACTAAGTTGTTTTTGTTTTGTTCCGCCTTTAGATATGCGTACATATATATATATCTACCTATTTTATATTAAACGGTTGTACCATGTCAGGATTGACATTTCAAGAGGATACTCAGTTAAATAAAAGTGTTTATTTAGTTTGTCATGATGGTCTCCTTTCTCCTTGGGGATCATAAGCCTCCTCGCTTTTATTTGTCTTTAAACATCTACATAGTGAATAAAAAGTGATGTCTTCGGACTGGACCTGAAGTATAATTAATCGATCAAACGAACTTACCTGAAGTGAAGTTCGATCGTAATTATACGAGGGTCCAGTCCGAAGACATCACTCCCGTCCCATTGTACCCTCCCAGCTAGCGAGCAGGAACTTATGCTCCCTCCTTCTTTAAACAAATGACCGTATCTGGCGGGACACATGGCACCCGGGCGGGGAGGGGTCGGTTTTCTTTAAACTAAGTGCGCGATGTAGTACACAGGAGCGGACTACATAGTGAATAAAAAGTGATGTCTTCGGACTGGACCCTCGTATAATTACGATCGAACTTCACTTCAGGTAAGTTCGTTTGATCGATTAATAATACAGCTCACATAAAGAGGCATGTATTCTTTTCCTAAAGCTAACTTCATTTAATGTTTTGTAATCTTGCGGTAATTCGTTTTACATTTTGTATATCATAAAAGAGAAAGTTCTTTGAAATAACGCCGTTCTGTGGAGTGGCGGCGATATAAGTCCACGGAAGCGGGTCATGACATTATGCACAACGGTTCTAAATCTAATTTTGGTCCACAGATAAGGTGGAACCCCCGATACTACTACTATCTTGTGATATATGCATAGCGTCTGTAATTCTCTCATATGCGCTATATTGAGTCATCCTGTACCTTTAATTTTATGAGAGATATGGTCGAATTTTCTAATGCCATATATAAACCTAAGACGGAGCATTTTGCACTTTTTGAATTCGGTTGACTGAGTATTGATCAAGAGAATGATGGTAAATTGGTGCAAATAACAAGTAAAATGAGACAATACGAACGCAACACAAAGCACATTTTAATTTTCTTATTTAATATCGACCTATAAAGAAAAAATTTTTTTAGATGAATATAGGCGTTACTGATATATTTGGAGACTTGATGACGGTAGCGAAATGAATTGTCAAGCGATAGACCCAGGCTGCTAGCTTTTTCTATAAAAGGAATTATATCATTATTCATGTGGATGTTTATGGAATGTTTTAGATCATTACAAATTTTGGATTTCCCGAATAGTAAGGCTTGAGATTTAGAAAGGTTAATTTTCAAAGAGAGTTGGGTTGAAACTATATGTAATTCTATCAGATCAGTGTTTATGTTTTCAATAGCCTCTCTCCAGTCTTCTGGTTTAAAGGAGTATTATACCTGAGTATCATCTGCATAGAAGTGTACTTCAGCTTTTTAGACATTTTCCTACGTTTGATGTATAAAGTGAGAAAAGTAATGGACTAATTATCGAACCCTGTTCCCTGATGTTCCATAACGCGTTCCAGAACCTTAGATAACGGCAATACACTAATTGGTCTTAGGTCTCGAAGATCTCTTGGATTGTTTCTTTTGGGAAGCGGCAATAATATGGGTGATGTAGGGCGTAATTGTAGGACAGAATAATATTATCATAGTGATATTAATTTTATTACGCCCAGATGAACGAGATTTTATAGAATATATGATTTCTTGGATAATCTCGGTATCGACTGTACTAAAATTGAAATTGAAAGTACCGTTAACGTTGGGGAATGCGGTAACCGATTGCCGTGCTGTATTTTAATTTGGTGTATGCACATTGGCATTAACAAAAATTTGTTTCATCCACATCAGATAAATTACATGGTATGTCAGAAATTCTGTCTTTCTGCAGACCTAAATATGATGCGTGTTGCCAAAGCGACCTGGGCTCCTGGGTTCTGGGGAAGAAATCGAAGTAAGCCTTTTTTTCCTGTTTAAACGTAAAGGTCGTGAGATTTCTTAATGACTTATAAAAGTCCCAGTTACTGACGGATCTCGTTCGCCTAAATTTTGATTTAGCTTTATCTCTTAGAGACCTTAAGAGTTTTAAATTTTCAGTTACCCAAGGTAGCTTAGTAAGTTTCTTGCGACACAAAGGTGCGTGTTTATCAAATAAGTTATGAATTTCAGAATTTAGATAATTAATTTGTCGTCTATATCGTCTAAGTAAATAATATTATTAAAATTGGTTGACTGAAGGTCAAAATTGAAGGAATCCATATCAATATCTTTAAAGCTACGGAATGTCTTCATAACAGGTTCCGAGGGTGGCTTTTTCAGTTTTATGTCACAAAATACCATATCGTGATCAGTAATGTCACAATTAATTACTCCAGAATTTGAAATGCTATCATCTTTAGTAGTAATAGTCAAATCCATCAGACTAGCACAATTTTGAGTAATTCTTGTGGGAACGTCTATGATTTGCGTGATTCCCATTGACTCTATAAGATCTTGAAAATAAGAAGTCGAAACCTGATCGACCTTGAATAGGTCAATATTAAAATCACCGCAGCAGTATATGTAATCCGAGATCGGTTAGCAAGATGATAACGAATTTTCCAATTCGCTTAAAAAAACTTTACAGTCAAACTGCGGGGGTCTATATACCGTTCCAACAACAAAGCAAACCTTGAACTTTTGAATTCTTACCCATTACTGTTATTTGTACTGATTATCGATGCCCTAAGAGCCTTGCGTACATTAGAGAGCCACACCACCTCCGCGACTCAACCTATCTTTTCGAAAAAACGAGAAACCGTTAAAAATAACATTTTCGTTTGGAGTATTTGAAGTCAACCAAGTTTCGGATACCGTTAAAATATCAATCCTATGTTTGTACACGTATAGCTTCAAATCTTCGAATTTAGGCATTAGAGAACGAATATTTAAGTGAGCAATTCTTATGTAATTAGTATTTATTATCGGGAATCAAAGTATGTCTCAATTTTAAATATTTATCTAGTTAAAAATACGTGAAACGAAATCTGTTTGTAAGTGTCCCCATTTAAATAGTAAACATATTGATAAAAAAATCGCACTTTCAAGTCAAAACCAAAAAAAGATAAAAAAGAAAGCCTCTCAGATTAAGTAGTTTCGGAAAATGGCAAAACAATCAAAAAAGAGTTCCGTGAAGAATAATAATTTACTGCACTCCATTCAACATTTTCAAAATCTTAGTATAATCGCTAATAATATGTATTTTTTTGACGTCATTTATTTTCACAAAAATATTTCCGTTGTATGTAAGGACCCCTCCCCTTCCCAGTCGTTTAGATAAGTTCTTAATCATTACCACTCGCCTTTGGCTGAAATCTTCTCGCAATACAATCTTCGTACCTTTGAGTCTCTTTTTGGCGTTGTAAACACTGTCCCGCACTTTACGTCGACAAAATTTAATAAGAACGGGCTTGGTACGACCTTCCCGTTGTTTTAGACGGTGACAGCAGTCGATGTCTTGGGGCGTAATATTCAGATGTAGTTTATCCTTAAACATCCCTATAATGGCATCTTGGAGATTTTCTAAGTAGGTTTCCGGGAGATCAAATACTTTTAAGCTGTTACGTCGGGTATATTGTTCTTGAAGTTCAAGAGTACTTTCGGTGTCTTCTAGTTTTTGTTGCAATGAAAGTACTTGCTCCTCTAACGAGTGAATTCTAGTATTTTGCTCGCCTAACTTTCTTGCCACTGCGTCGATTATCTTGTCCATAAACGCTGGGTTTATTAATATTTCTTCTATAATCCTCTGCATCAGGGCTTCGTCTTTATCGGCACCATGTGTTGGATTTGTTCTGGTTGTAGGATCACTAGGATTTGCGGGCATTTTTGTGACTTAAACGCGATTTCAATTGAATCCTTTGCGGACCGCTGTACAACATGTTTATTCGATGCGAGCACGTGCCATCAAATCCCGAATATCCCGATCAATCGAAATTTAGTAATACTTTTCAAACAGCTTTTTCTCAACAAGAACTGAAATCTCGACCACTGTCGTAAAATGGTGAGGACTTATTAAAATTTAATTTGAAATTCAAAAGACACACAACTTTGGAAAATATTAAGCAAAATTTCATATTATTATTTCCCTGCTTTTGAAAATTCTTGAAATTGTTTAGTAATCAACATGGCGATAATTATTTCTGGACAAAATCAGGAGATACTATTCTCCTAATGAATGGTACAGACTACCAACTAAAATTACTAACGATTTTCAATAAGTTTAAAACTGACCGAAGTAAAACTGACATTACCGAAAGTAATGTATCCACATCTTTAGTACACTTGATGGAAAATTAGGTAACGACGTACTAGAAGTATCTAAATGTCTAGACTTAGTTTTTTTTCTATATGGTTGACACTTTTCTGGAGATTAGTATTAGGAATGTTTAATTTTGGAGTTAATTAATTTTGAATATATTTTATTTCAAAAATAATCTCATATGGTTAAAAATACATTACAAATCACCGAGTTAGGTTAATTCGTTAACAATTCAAACAATTTTTGTAATAGATTTGGGATAATTTCGTTAAAAAATATAAATCTGCGACAAATTTAAAGTCAAAGTGATCACAACTTCAATCAATCTGAAATAATTCGAATTTAATCAGGTGGGCTAAACTACAAACATCACCTTCTTCCATCGATTTCTACCACCTTCTCACTAAGCTATTAGACAGATTATTGGACAAATAACAGCCTACGGTAACTACGTTTGAGGTAAATTGACATTTGCGCATGCGCAGTATGGTACACTATTCGCGTAAACGTAACTTACGTTACCGCATAACGTAAATACGGGACGAAAAGCGTTAACTCGTAATCGACGGTTGCGCTAATTGCGATAGTCATGTGGTTGATTGTCGTATGTCATACAAGTTAATTTTTGAATCGATTTGTCCATGTATGACGTGGTAGCAAAACTCTTACTGGTTCAAACGCAAAACACATATAACGGTCGTTAAATAGTGTTAAAATGACCATCTTCTTTCAGCATTACAGTCAAACACAAACTAAAATTACTTCAAACTAGCGTAATTTTACCGTAAGCAACAACTTTGCAATATCCATCTTTTTTGCATGGTTTGTGAGATGCGCTAAATGACAATACCGATTACGTAAAATATACAGCGCAACGTTATTTACAACGGCATTATGCATATTCATGACACTTTCCAAGACTGTTATTCGTTAACAGTTCTAAAATCAATAGATAATCTGGAAACGAGGTAGATTTAATCATTTATTAACATTTCTCTAATGTAAAAATCGAACACGTACAAAAGTAAGCGCCGAAAACACCTCGCAGAAGCGCAATTACGCTTAAAGAAATAAACTCAAACAAACTGCAATTACCATTGACCAGCGTCACGTTTTAAGACCAATTTTCTTCCAAAGGAGAGTCCCGGCACACAACCGCAGTACTAATTTCGTTCTTAATAATCTTTTAATAGGCGAGTCATTTTTAATTCACTTTCGGTCCAAAAAAGTAAACACACGCACACATACACATGTTAAACGTTACAGCCAAGATATTAAAGCTGCTTCCCTCCCGTGTAATATTAAATAAAGCATTTATAACGTGTACTGGGGGTGAATCTTTTGCGTGCTCGCCAGCTTAATCCCCAGATTCGGAGGTGATATATGTAAGGCTTACTGATGTCCAGTACCCGCGAATACAGGCAACATATGGGCTCGGGACTCGGATCCAGGGGACGAGTAGAGGTCGTCTTCCATGTTGGGAACACTGCGAACGCAACGAATTTTATTTGCTCGCAAAGTTTGCGGAAAGACCTCGTAGATAGAGAAAGGGAGAGAGAATGAGATAGGGCGAGAGGGAAAAGGTGGTTGGGAGAGACTAGAGGCGGCGATTGTAAATTCCTGCGGCGGCTCCCTATCCTGCAAACGGCCAATGAATCTATGGAGATATTCGTTACGGGATTTTGTGTCCTCCACATAAATCAGATGGAAAAAAGGGTTTCGTCTGACGAATGTGCTGACGACGACGAAAGCTGTCGAAACTTTCGAAAGGGGAAGGGTGCATTGTTTTCCATCGTCGTTGGACAGTTTCTATTTCAAGATTAAATTAATGCTCCACTTTATAGACAGTAGAGTTTTTTAGAGTACGAAATGTATATACTTATATGTAAATACTTAAACAGAATTGGAACTATTATCGAAATGTGGCATTCTGAAATATCTTCCTAATGTGTCTATCTTAACTATTTGTAAGGATGAATAGCGGGTTTAGGACGAAAAAATCAAACATCTCAATTTTTTTGAATGGTCTACGTTTCGATCTGTATTTAATAACTTTCTCAATGTTTCAAATACAAGAAAAAAGTCATAGAGTTGAGGCAATTCTAAACATAATTGAGGTAAGTGGTATATGCAATGTTTCACTATGTCACTATTTAACTACTAATCTCATCACAAAGATAATAGAATTTATAGAATATGGAAAACGGAAGATTACTTGTTATTAGGGCTCGGGAAATATGCAAAATGCATATAAAGTGCATATTTGCAGATTCCGACAAAATTCTATAAATACATATGCGCTTATTAAAAATGCATATTTTCAGCGATTGTCGTAATGCAATCTCAAGAAAATAAAAATTTTGATTGTATCAATCTACCTGTAAATAGGTATGTATTATGCTATAACCACCAGCTTAGCGTCGTCTTTTAAAAATGGCATTAAGGACTGTTGTTAAAAGGATGTTAATACTGATAGCTGGTACCGTCTTGTGAAGAATAGTTGTCGAAAGGCTGCTAAAAGTAAGTATTGATTAAATCTGGAGAAATGTGCTCTCTCTCGGAATTACTGTAACAGGAACTTGCAAAGGTAAAAAATCTTCTTTGGGTTTTATGAGTGGGAGGATTTAAATGTAAGGTTTGAAAAGCAAACTGGCAATTAGTTTTCTGTTATTACATTTTATTTCACTGAAGTGTTTATTAGCAGTGTGTGATAATACCTAAACAAAGTCTAAACAAAACGAAATCTTTTATTGGACGAAAGTATTGAAGTCCTTAACTCAGTACACAATAAAATAAAACATCTTGGAAAAGATAACAAAATTTACGAAAAATTCTGCGCTGTTAAAAAAAAGAAGGGTATCAAATATTAGTGCCAATAAATAATGTAATACAAGGAAATTTCTGCAATGATTCAGTTTGCTCCATTGACATCTTGCTATCTAAGCTATCTAAGAGATGGCTGTGTTCTAATTCATTAATACGTAATAACAATACAATACAGCAGCAAAAAACTGCTTATTTCATTGATTGTAAAAGCATTGAAATCTTAAAGTGCATATTTCCCGAGCTTTACTTATTATGAACTACATTTAAATTAGTTGTATACCTGTTTTGGACACTCTTCGGATTGTTTCATTGAATGTGTACGCATACACGCTATTTAAGCGTACGACACTGAGAGAATAAGCAGAAGAAAAATTTATCTTTGAAGTTGAAGAAGTTCGACGTTGTACAACCCTTTTAAAATTAACCATGGAGCGAATGAATGCTAATATTACAATATCTTTGCTCAATAATAATAATAAGTAAAACTGTTTCCACTGGACGACACAACAGAAATGAAGCAGAAATGTAAAATAGGTTCTTTTTAACCATTAATCTTATCACTAACAATTACCGTACGTGAAAATGTCATGGTGTTGTGCTGAGGCCTTGTACGTGAGTTCTGCAATTTATGGAATCACCCAAAGAATGAAAATAACCTAACTTAGACTCTTTTATTTAAGTAAATTAATATATAATTTAATTATCTATTTATAATATAATAAACTAATTAGAATATAAATATTATATACATATTTATATTTCTCTGGGTCGTTTCAAGGAATCCGGGAAAAATGAGGAAATCCAGAATATCTCTTATCGCTTTTATTCCTATCGACCTCGCGACTATGATTGTGTTTATATTCATTGATTGTAGTATTTATTAATGACATTAATGACAAAATATAACAATTTATTAATTAATAATATAATATATTATTGATATTATATATTTATTTTATAGTCCTCCGAATCGTTTCAAAATTTCGGGAAAATAAGGAAATTAAAAATATCTCTTATAGCTTTTATCGCGAGTTATGGTTATGTACATGTCTCCTGGTGGAACCTTGTGCTACTCAGATTATAACCTCTATAGTACATACATTTAATAGTGGCATTCTTGTGACTATAGGGATGAAGTTACGGACGCTTCCAGAAGCGTTAGTTTATAGAAAATTCCATGGAATTGAAATTATCTAGAGCTGAACAGAAATCTGAACCTACCGCAAAAGATACCGCAAAGTATACATGTAAGTGCTGAAATACATCACCATTTTTTTTAAATACTTATCGCTATATCTTACCTATGTAGGAAAGTAGTCATTAAGTAAATAATAAACGACCATTAAATAACGGTATTGGTAAAAAAATTGATCAACGATAATTGCACAGTACAATGATAAAATGATACGATATTTAACTGGTCAAATATTCATCCACCAATTAAAAGGTTTTTTATACCAGATGATGCTTCAACTACTTTTTAAAATGACTTATGCTTAAAGAATTTTAAAAGTTTTGGCTTTTGTCCCTTTGTTTGTTCACCGAAGGATAACTGAAATGGACTTCATGTTTTGAAAATGGACATAGAAATATTTTTTTTGTTGTCTCATGTTACTTTTATGTCCAAAATTGCCGCAAAAGGAAAATTATATGATATGCCGAAATTATTCCGAAAAGAAACTCTAGGAGTAACTGTAGAATTTGGTAGGGTACTTAAAAGGCATCCAATTTAATTCGAAACGTTAGAGTACTTCAAAAATCTAGAAGAAAATTTCAAAAGTTTCTTTTGAAACGTACAATATGGAAAATTACCTTCAAAAATTACAAATTTCCTAAGTTCTTTTAGAACCTGAATTGACTGAAAGTGACCTATACGAGAATTTGGAAATCTTGTGGAAGTTCCAATTTTTTTTTTAATATAAAAAAACTAAATTTTCCTGAACTACCTAAACTAGAATCTCCCAGGTTTTTCGTTTTGATTTCAAATACAGTGTTGGTACCACGGTGAAAGATAAAGATTCGCATTAACCATAGGAGTTGGTGGGGGGAGGATAGGTGTTTCAGGTTGGTTCATATTTATAATTTTATTTAATTATAAACATTCTAAAAGTTTCTTCAGTATATAGTACCAAAACCAATTTTTCAGGTTTGAAATTTTTACGTTTAATGTTTTATGGTAAATTGAAAGGATCTGCAAGTTCAAAATTGAGAAATTAGTAAAAATGTTTTGAAGGAAATTTATCCAAACTTCTTCAAATGTATTTAATTATAGTGTAATAATTAAGCAGTACTAGTGAACCATCTTCACTAAAATCGGTTACAACATCAAAGCTTAATCAACCATTAATGAATTAAATTCCACAGTATACGCGTATGCTTCTTCCTGGCGTATTCTATGATATCAAAAGAAAAACACAATACGAGGGTGACATCACTTGGTCTGTTAGAGTAAACACTTAGCCAATCTTGCTGCCCTTGTTGGCCCACAAGATTTACGTGATTGTAAAGCTTTTGTCCAAGAGACTGCGGTTTTACTAGCATGGACCCCGAGAATTCGCCATTTCTATGAAAAGCATTAAAACTTTTGCCGCACTCGGATTTACACCGCCAGCATGTGTGTATGTTAACAAGGGATCCTCGTCGCTTGCTCTAGGATTTCATGCGGGGCGGGGGAGATTGCCAGATTGCCTTTTTGCGAGGGACCAGCCATGATACGAACTTCGTAATATAGTTGCCGACGATAGGGAATGGAGACGAGATTCCATAATTTCTGAATAAAATCTCTCGGATCTTATCAAGTTTCGGGAAGTAGAAATTCTCTTTTTTCCCTCCCACTTACCCTCTCGTTCTCTCTTTCTCCTGGAAGTACCCCGGGATCCTTATTATTATGTTGAACTCTGCTTTTACGTTCCACTATAATACTTTTATGCGTCTTCCGAGGATCTTGTACCTTGGAAAGTTTTTAACTAAATCGCCGATCCCGAGAAATATTTTTTCTACGTCTGGGGAGATTCCTAATGGAGTTTATAGCAGATTTCTTAGAGAATATTTCAGGAAAATATACTTTCGCTTGTTTACAAGTGATGAGTATTTTTATTTAACTGCTTGAAAAAATGTCACAAAAGAAATAGCAAGAGAAGGGTTATGAGTTGAAAGATATAAAAAAGTGGAAAGATGAGTTATTCCAAAGAATATGCAAACAGTAAGAAAAAAGGGCAAAATATGTAAGTAGGTAAAAATAGAGACCTGAGGAATGGTCACAAACCTCAAGAAATAATTTGGTTAATTACTACATTACATCAATAGAAAAAGGCTCATAGGAGAAAGAGAAAATAATAAAGAACGAACAAATACAGCGTACCATGTAATTGTTCAAATGACTACTACTGAAAATTTATCGTTGTGTAAACTATTTCTTTGTACTGATTTATTTATTATTATATTATAACATCACTTTTAATACGCCGTTTTTTTAAATGGGATATAAAAGGTGCCAACTGATATATATTTACCTAACTTCCTCATCTCTGTCATTGATATTACCGTCAAAATATTAACCAAGATGATCTGCTAGAACTATATTCTCAAACTTAAAGGATTCTGAATAGCAATGTTTAATTATACTTTTAAAAATTTTTTTAACATCCTGTGTTTAGAAAACTATAAATAGGTCTAAAATTAAATAAGAAAATGCTATGAAAATTTAACCATCGATGTTTGTAACATGTGTTGAAAAACTACGTGCTTACTGGGTGTTTGGCAAAGACGGTGATTGATTTGAGGAACGATTCTACATTATGACATATTAAAATTGTATGTATTTACGTTAGTCCGAAAATGCTTCCTTATGAAATTACACTGAAAGCATAAAATCTTCTCTCCTAGCCGGATACTCATTACCTGCATATAGATTCCTATGAAAATATTTACGATATAATGAATGAAAAGAAACGGAAGAAACAAATGAAACTGACAAATGAAAGAAAAACCGGACGGTTTTGTTAAAACCAAAAACGCTAGTAAATTGCAAAACCGATTTTATTACCAACTCCTCTCATTATATGATTACATAGAGCATATAAATAAGATAGTAAATACTAAAATACTAGCTAACCGGTGTTACTTCTAATACTAAAATGTTGTGGAGTGTTGTGAAAATGTAATGGAGGGACCTTCAATATGATGTGTGTGTGAGATCAAAAAAACGATTTTCAAAAATTTGTTGAAATTTTACTGAAGTGACAATACTCGACGATTTAACGTCACATCATGATTTAATTTAATACAGATAATTTAATCAAATTATATTGAAATAATTTATTTATTAATGTATAATTAATAAATTAATTAATAGTTTCATTTATTACAAAATTCAGAAACATTAAACTGGAAAATTCCATTTTCGTTGTTTCTCTCTTTTATACCACATCTAGGCTGAGATGCAATACAACGAAAATTGTTAAAAAATAGTCCATCGGACTATTTTCTCATGTTTAATTTGGTATTATTAATGATATGTAAAATGATGTAAACCAGGAACTCACTTTATAATTGCCGAAAAGTAATACAATACTAAATTTATTTTTATACAAAATACAAATAAATAGATCTGATTAAATGAATCTACTTTCAATATATATATATATAATATATATATATATATATATATATATTAAACTACAATATTATGAACTATTATGATATACAATAGTAAAATTAATATGTACATTTACGAGATCTCAAAAAATTATTATGAATCCGAATTCGAAAATAACTTCTGAAAATCTGAAATGTTCAGGTAAAAAAGGTTCAGGAAAAAATACAGGTAATTATTTAAATTGCAGTTGAAGTAAGAGTAGTCTACAAATGTTAATAAGGCTTAACAGGAATATTCGACATTACAATAAATATTTTAAATTTATAAAGTTATAGGGACTGATTTCGAGAAAATTTTATAACACCAAAAAACGGTAAATGTAAAGTGTTTTACACAGAACATGTTTAAGAAATATACAAAGATTATAGGGGCAGATTGAAGAAAAATTCACCAAAGTAAAATAAAATATGTGAAATGCCTTGTGGTGCAAAGTTTAAACACAATATTTAAACCAATTGTGATTTGTACCTCCCAGCAAATGAAATGCGTATCACACGAACGCATAAACCTTCAAACACTTTTCCATATGTTTATGTTTACGTCCCATATAAAAAATCGACCCGATTACAATACTTCTCATAAATAAGTACCTCACACAAAAATCTGAATACAAGATTCTGCGAAATAATACATAACCGAAATTATTCCGTTCAACGAAATGAGATTTCCAATTTCAAATGGAAAACATCCAAAATCGGACTTAGTTTCTCTCTACCTCTCTCTCTATTTTTTAAAACTTATTAGGCTGACACATGATATAACAAAAATTAGAGAAAAAACAGAACGATCAAATGAAATATCAGATCACCGAAAGTATTTATTTCGAGGAACATAGTCTAAAAGGCAACTCAACAATCAGCAAAATCTAATTTAATTCAGATTCCAACTTACCCCTCTCCCTCATTCTGATATATTCAATAAATCGTTTTACACCAACTTGCCCTATTTCCCTCACTATTAAAAATATAATAAACCGACCCGCTACAACCTACCTCCTTCCTCTCAACATACAACTATAATGGATTATGCAAAATAGACATTAAATGTTCTATTAAATGTTCTCGACCACTTGACAACATTGACCCCTATTAGTAATATACATAGAGAAGTCTTCATTTAAAGTCAACAAACCGAACTGAAAACACTTTTCATCGGCTCCCCCCCTTCCTGGACAATATAATGGACCGACCCGTGATACGAAAAATGTGACGGAATCATCCAGAAAAGACAACAATAATGAATATCTGTTTTAAACTGCAGTTTAAAATATTTGTTGTAAACGATCTTAAGCGTAAATTAAAAATGTTGAGCGTATTACATGCTTGATTGTACTGAAGAAAACGTCTTTTACCTTCATCCAGAAGACGGTCGTTCGGCCTCTTCGCTTTGCTCCTTCTTTACGTTTCACTCCGCGAAAATACCCGGCACTATCCCGAAACTACGACAGGTACCGCGGCAAGGTTGTACAAAAATTTAGTATTCCAGACAGAACAAACACCACCGGGAGTCTTGGGAGCAAATCGAGAAGCTCTTACCACGACCTTGCCGTTAAACCAAATTTTTATGAATGAGTTTAATCATAACAGCAAAATGTGTGAAAAATGTTGAGACAGTCTAAAAAGTTCAACGAATCATTTTTAGAACCGAAAATCATGAAATAACAAAGTATCTTAGATATTTTTATATTAAAGTTTTAAATTTAAGGGTTGTTAAGACGATTTTCTAAAACTCTGTGTCATGCACAATTGCTGCTAGAAATCTGTATAGAAATGGTGATAGACAGTTACAAACTACAGACTGGCAAGACTGGACAGACTAGCAAGTCCAAAGTTTTAAGCTACAAACTTTATATGAAGAACTTCAAGTGAGTCAAACACTACATATGTAGGAACATTATTATTAAACTCTAGCTTTCTCAAATATCTGACGTAATCAACTTTTGGATTCCTAGGGATTAAATTGATATCTATAGAATATAGTTAGATCAATTATTTTTATGGAATAAAATAAGCAAAAATTATTAAATATCTAAGCTTATTATACAATACTGATGAAATTTTAGAGACTTAAGAATTATTATAGAGAACTACTGATCTAACAAAACAAGCCAGTATCTAGCCAGTAAAACTTGAACAAACCATATAATCTAGGAATCAAACGATTCTTGCAAAAATATGAAAACTTACGTTAACCCAATAATTCAGAAATATTGGAGAATTTATTGAAAAAATTGATTAGCTTTAAAATGACTATTAACAGGTTGTTACTCAGTAAAAAGAAAATTTTTTTTAAAAAGAATTAAACGTCACTGTAATCCGCTTTTTCCAACTCAACTGTTGTGGTATCTGTGTCTGCTTATGTAATAATGAAATTCTCAGATTCAGTTATAGAACTTAAAGCATTTAAGCAGAAACTCATTTAATGTTTAAAGGACAAATATATAGTAATTTCTATCAAATTCTACGATTTTTTTAGATACTGCAATATCAACAGATAAGTGAATAGTGTCCATAAGTTTTAACGAATTTATACATTTGGAACCATTCATGTTTGATGTATACTCCTCATTTCTGCCTGTGACGACGACGTAGCGAGCACATGACCTTCAATTCTAAAGTTTTTCCCCCACTAATCGTCACTAATTCATTGTATAAATTATGAATCATCTGCACCTTCAATTATGGAGAAGTTTTACTCCATTCCTAGAGATTTTCAATCTTCGCACATCACTACCTGACATTTCAGTACCTAAGAATTTCAGCATATCACTTTAACTACTAGTGCTACGGATTTCATTTGCTTGTCCATTAAATGTTGAACATATTGGACGATATGTGTTATGTTACTCTTTGCAATTATTTGAGACGTGTTTTATACTTAGTCTGACATATATATTCTCGTAGGGGTCGATTCCTTTTCCTTACTTCCACTTGCACAAGCCACTTTGAAACTATGGTTATATGGTTTAGCATTAAAGTATGTAATGGTTATTAACAGGTAATATAAGAATAAATATTGTAAAAAGTAAAATTTGTATTTTTAAGGAGCAGGCTTGAATTAAAAATTAAAAATATAAGCTGACAGGCATTACCATGTTAAAACGTCGCCATTGTTGTGTCCGGCAGTGCAGAATTTTTCCGGGGAGGCAATTCCGTCAGTTCCGCTCGAGCGACCCTTTTCCGTCAGGCGCGCATTCAGGGTTTGAAGGGGCGGGTACGAGGCCAACATCAAGGGTAAGGGTATAAAGCCATTTCGCAACATCTATCTTTGAAAATTCAGTAATTAACAATGAAATTTTGAGAATTGAGTTTCATCCTGCATAATTAAGCGAAAACCGACAGAGTAGCCCCAATTTGATCGAAACAATGGGGGCCGTGAGACGGCCTCAACCCGTAATTTGTTTGAAACATTTTAAGCCGGCCAACTACCCCTTTTGTTTCTGTGTTTATTTCAGGCCCGGCGAAGCGTCCCTATGAAATATAGCAGTCGTTAATTTAGAAATCTCTTTGTTATTGTTTTCTGAAGTCGTGAAATATACTGCCATATTTTTGGCTTTCAAAAATTATCTTTTGTTTCTTACTGTATCATACTCCAAAAGATATTAATTAGTAGCCTCGCGAACGTAGTTATTGTATTCTGACTCTCACCACAATGACACTCGAAGTGCCGTACCAACTTTTCTTATAGTATAATGGCGCAACAATGAAGTACAGTAAAATATCCCACTGAGAGATTATCGATAGGCAGTTTATTAATAAAATTATGACCAAACAAAACACGTCCATTCGAGAAACACTTTGTACTCCATTATAAAATTCGTCAGATTTTTTTTGGAATTTTCAGTATTAAAATTCGCCTAATATATAAATCAAAATAAAGCAATGTAAAAGAGCGAATTTGTATTAATATGAAAAAATGATAAGTAATTCAGTTAATTGTGAATTTAGTAAAGTGGAGAGGTAATACACTAACTATGGCGGACATTAAGACGTAAGATTACTAAACAACAAAATGTAACATTTGTTCCATGGTTGTCGTGGACAATTTGAACTGTATGATATAATATATATTGTCCCATTATTCGCATTATCAATAAGGCAGCGAGCATCAAAACAAATGCAGATTATTCTAAATAAAATATTACATTCCACCAATTGCAACGATTTATTGAGATTATAGATATGATCCTCCCCGAACTATTGGCTTGGATAATACCACTCATGGCACTGAATTATCCTTTTGTCGCTTTTAGTCTTGTTACGAAACCTCCAACTAAATGTTTATTAAGTTTCTACACGATCTATATTTCTGATTCTCTATGATCTCTATTTTTGAGTTGTCAGTTTCGTGTACTATTGCAAGTATCCTGGATTTAAATTCTCGAGTGATGAATTTTATTCTATCAAAGTGCTCTTTAGGTTGGTTGTTTGGGCGAGTTTTTCGATTTCCTGGTATATCTGTTCATAGTAAATTTGTACGTTCTGAGCGTATGACTTTGCTTTCAATATTTAAGTTGCGAGAAAAACATTTCTCCTCTTCAGATGTAAGGCCTTTCTCAGCAACTAATCGTCTGTTTTAAATTTTATTGTGTATGGTCGGAAAGTCGGGGTTTTCGTGTAGTTTTCTGGGTCTCTGGCTGTTTAACCAGAAGAGTACATCTTCTTTTCTATGTCCAGTATCAGAGCCAGTTCACTTGTGATTTGATTGTCGCCTGTGTTTTTCTAGTATCAAATCTTAAGTGAAGACAGGCTCCAAGTCTCCAAAGTTCCCGACCTAGTACTGATGTAGCTACTGCCATGCATAAAGGATTCAGGATAGGGTAAGATAGATGTTAATTGGGTGGATATAGGTACAGGCGCCTATTTCCCTTCAAAGATGTGAGATGAAAGAAAGCAGTAGCAAGCGTAGGGCAAAGTTGGTAGACTCTGTAATAGCCTCCGCCACTACAGATTGGAAAAAATCTGTTCCAAAGCTTAACCAACAAAACTATCACATATAAATCCAAAGTCACAGTAGTAGGAATATTGACACTGGACAACAACGCTGATTAATGGGATACATCCCTTTGCAGGAAACACCTGTTAACGTTAAGGGACCCTAATATTGATGTAGGATAGTCATGGAATCCACACTTAAGAAACATTGATCTCTCTATGCTTTGATAAATATATGGCATTTTAGAGCAATTTGTGGGTTCCTGTGGCGTTAAATATGTTGTTAATTACGTCCGATGACCAGTCTCCAATCCCTATCTAATATGTTGAATGCTACATTTTTGGTCATCGAATATTAATGCGAATAAATAAAATACCACAGTACAAAAGTAAAATTTTATAACAAACATATACAAAAGTGATTTTTTTTAATATGTATAAAATTCACAGCTGTTTCATCCAAAACCACCCTTAAACCTAACCAAATCCTTTCCTTAAATATTCCATTGACGATAAAATTCGATATCTTACCTCTTTTCACATGTTTTTAACGGCCTTTCACACTAATTAAGTCGATCATTATACAAAACTTTGTCGCTCAACTAAGCTACATTAGAACCCATAAAGTTTCGATATAAGTATTTCATCAATCTCATCACACTTAATTATGTCCCAACAACATTCGGTAAACTCTCAGAAGGAGTTTATATCAACATAAAATTTGTATAGCTTAGACGCAAACGATAAAAATTTCAGGGTTTAAACTGAAAGCACTGTAAACGTAAAGTATACGACTGGACGTATACTTTTCGAGCATCATTATCAAAAATAAGGGTGGTTTTATGCGAGACTCTAAAATGTTTAATAACATTCCGGAGATGAGACCGATAATGGCACTTAGAGTAAGTAATCACGGGAAGTATTAAATCTGTTACAATAGTCAACGAACGTGATTGAAAACCGTACAGATTTCATGACGACTCAAGGATAAGTTAAATGGGTTCAAATGCTTTAACGGAAATAGTGTTGGAAATAATTTCAATACATATTTATACAAGGCCCGAGATAAACATTTCATTAAGTATGTTTACTACTCTTGTTCAAAAAGCTGAAGAAAATTTATTTATGTACGCTACATTGCAAAAGAAATATTACAGATTTTATAAGCAGAGAAGTTCAAAGCTATACTTTAATAGCAGACAGATGATAAGGTGCGCTTACCGAAATGCGTAACTATTTATTCCGCACATTAGAAAAAATTGCAAATGCAGCAGTTTAAATGTAACTAAGACTCCTCTGGTAGAAACAATGTTATTGGATTTTGTTTTATTAGCAATCGTGAAATAAAAATAGAAAAGGAAGAGTAGTAAAACTTTCATGATATTTAATCATTTGTGGACATATCCGCATTATTATAATTTTATGTACCATATTAGTGTAATATTATGTAATAAAATAAGATAAAAGTAATTTATCTTGTAGCTGCCGTAATGTAGGTTTTAGTTAAATCCCTAGGAAGTATCGTAAGAAATGGGAATTTCAATAAGTGCCAGTTCAAGGAGTTGTGATAAAGTTATGAATTGTTAAAACGGAATTTTCTTTTAAAATGCGGCTTCCTTCCTTTCACTTAAACAAGTGGGAAACTTCGGAATACAGAAAAATGATTACAAAAAATTGCAGAAGGGAATTTTGCATGAAACACTGTGTTTCCATTTGTTCTATTAAAATTTCCTAGAATAACGGTACCGATTCCGTAAACTACATAAAAATTAGGAAGAAACCATAGAAATTGTAATTTTTTAATAATAAATTTACACGTTTTGCAATATAGATAGAAAATTAATAGTTGCTCTTCTAAATAGATATCAAATATTTTTTGTGTTTTACTCCATTAATTTTGCAATTTTGCAATCGTTATCAAATTTATTTTTAAGAAACTGTGTGGAATTAGAAAAAAAAGGTTTGAATTGATAACTTTTTCTTAATACATATTATTAGGAGGGCCTATGGAAGTTTTGCAAGTTCATCTTACAGTTTTGGTAACTTTTCTGGAGAAATCTGACTTTTTAACACATTTCCAAAGGTAAGATGTTCTTATTGAATAAAATTGAAAATGTATAAATTGAAACCTTTTAACTGCTTTACTACTATTACAAAAAATTTGTTATCCCAAGATGGTTTAAAAAATTACACAAATTTGAATTTCCACTTCAAAGAGGGAAATAATAGGGGTGAAATTTATTTACCTCGGTGGTATTCTGAGTATGTGGGAACAAATGGAAAGGCAGAAAGAGACAGAGCGAGAAAAGAGAGAGAGAAAGTAAGGATATTGCTGGCAAAATTCTCTTTATAACAAAAAAAATCGTTCAATTTAAATGAGAAATGGCCGAGTACTAGCAAATAATCATATAAATAACTGAACAAATAAATTTTAAAACGATGCCAAAAATTCTATCCCAGTATTACAAGTCGATAATTTATTCAACACATTAATCATAACAATTGTATAATAAAAACATTTTCTGTATTATATATACCAATTACATATTTATTTCCTTATATTCATTTTCTTCAATGCCAACCCTTATTTCTTTTAAATATAATTTTAATAAACTAGTTCAATAACAATTATTCGCAATATATTGGCAAAAGTACAATCGTTTTAGATTCAATAGCATTACGTTCAATAGGAAAATAAGCATTACAACTTTGATTTTGAGAGGGAATTGTAAACAGAAAATACAGTAAATTTAATTAAGAAAGAGAGTAGCGGAGGCACCGTGTAGAAAGACAAAATAATTATGAAGTCTACTATAACTTTAAAAACTAAGGAGGAAGTTTCATTACATTCCTTTACCTATTTTCTATTTTTTCTATTATTTCTAAAGTAATTCCAAGGTACCAGAACAAAACAGACTCTTCAGTTAAATAGCACTTGCCTTATAGCTTCATAAAGGCCAAAATAATGTAAATCTGAACGAACACTGAAACTAAAACAGGCGCTACAATTACGGTAAATCTAATTTATTAGAGGAACTCAGGACTTGTATTAATCTTATACGTTTTTACTTAAATTTAGCATGTGCAAATTCTATCATTTCAATAAATTAGACATGAAAGGTAAACCTAATAAAACATGACGAGAACTCATAGATACATGAAATTTATCTGGCCGTTTTATTATTCGGAAATATTTCATACGGACCATTTAAAGGCTCCCAGTCTGAGCAAAGTAAAATAAATCATTTCAACAGTAACTACAAGAAGCATCCATATTCCTACAACAAAAATATGCTACAAGGGTCTGTACCTGCATATATTCTGCGTATTCACTAAAAATACTTCAGTAGACTCACCGTGTCAGCTCAGGAGTTGCTTCCACCTCAAACATATAAACCAAAGAATCCCTGTAATATAAAATATAAATCCACTTCAAAAATTGAAACTAAAAACCACCAGGATTTAGTTGTACGGTGTTGTACGAAAAATTTAATTAACACCGCCTCTTTTTCACCGGACTTGTAACTTAAATTCGTATTTCCAAGAATCTTAAACCTCTTTCTGAAATAAGGATTCATGCAACTTTTATTACGTTATCAAGTAGGATATATCTAGCGAGTGTAATATATACTTTTAAAAATGCATCCTCTCAAGGTAACTTTACAGCTTGTCATTAAAGCTCCTTTACGATTAATCTGTAAAGCGAAATTTTACAGCAGCGTTCCCGCCGTAAAGTCTCGAAAGAATATAGAATTTATAAAACTTAACCAATTGGAAGTTTATTTGAAAGAAGATTAATATGAATCGATGAGTGTTGTCGCCCTGGCGTTGGAATTAAATGAAACAACATATGATTGATTGCTCCGATAAATAACTCAAAACGTTGAATTTTACTAATATCTGATTATTAATTAAATGTGTAATTAACTATATTTCGAAAACTGGATGCGCAAATTAAACGAGGCAGATTGTAATGTCATTGACAAGCTAAACGTAATAATTTATGTCTCTCCACTTTTATTTGATAAATAATTCATTTCCATGGTAATTAATGGGAAGATTCGCTAGTAGCGATAAAAGCGATTTTCAATTTGACGTGATACAATTCTTATGGTACACATACGCGCGCGCTTGGTTCATAGGGAGCGAACCGTATTAAATTATTATCTCGTCTCCTCCGAGCCTTACTTACGTATAGTCTGAAACCCGATCCCTTTTCACTCGGTATTTATTTTAATTTGGGATATGGAGGGTTGATTCCACGGATATGCGTGGTTTGTAATTAAGCAAATTGTAGCCTCATCTCGCTGGGTTCCTACTACTAGGTCTTTATTATGTCCTCTGTCGAACTGGAGTCGGGATTTTTTAGAGGAAAAAAACTGTTTTTGAAAGTTACTGTGCAAAGGTACGTTTTACTTTTTACGTGTCCTAATCATTTAACAACAAAAAAATGTAAAGTACATCAAAAGTTTTGTAGGTAGGGATTAATTTTCCGCAATAATAAATATTTTGGGCAGAGATGTTTTGTCACCGTTTATTATTTTTTCGGTCATTTTGCAAACGAAAATAACTTCTTTGGAAAGTTCCACATAAGTTTTTCAGTAATCTTTTAATTGGCTTAATTTCATAATATATTTAATTAATATAATGTAATATTATATAATTATTATTGATATTATAATTATATCATCTATATAATATAATTATTGTATTATAATAAATTATAATCAATATAATTAACAATACGTACTTTTTAGCAAAAATCGAACCAAACCTGGGTAAAAACTCTTTCGTAATAATTTCAGAAATATAATTGACAATAAGGTGACATATTCCACAAAGTTTCCATATAAATATGAATTACAATATTTGAAGTCTATGAAATATTTTCACCAGATATATCGTAACGGAACTTTGCTGAACGAGGTAACATGTTCAAAGTTTTGTAAATTGAAATTTTGAAAATTTTGTCAAACAACAACGGTTTTCAAACTCATTAAGCTTATGGCTAATAATGAGTCTTTCATAGGCTGCTTGAATTTATAATACACTAGGATTGATAATAAAGTCACCGCTAATTCGTATGGAGCTAAAGTAAACCTCTAAGTAATCTTAGGCCTGTAGGAAAGTCATTAGATATTTTATTCTCTGTATTTTTGATAAATGAAATAAAGCAAACCAATTTTTAAATTTATTATGAAACCCAAGAAACCTCTATTTCTTTTACGCCATAGAATTCACTCGTACATAATTCCTTTAATATTAATGATTAAATTGCTAATTAATTCCATTATTACTTGTCCTCTGATATTATTATTACATTATTACATCCTCTGATAGGGGCATCAAAAATCATGGGAATATGCACCAACACTCTGTAATTTTATAGGAAATATTTCTTGCGTTTTGGATAAATAAAATAGTATAATAACGGAAAGAAATGTTGTATTAAAATTAATTTAGTGAATCTTATAAAAAAGTACGTAAAATTCTTAACCTATCCATCATATATTAGCTGGTTTTTCTTAATAACTGTCGTAAACTATTCTGCAAATGTCTTAAATGGTAGGACTCAAGTTGTTCTTCAAATAAAAGAAAATGATATCTTAAGTTATTCATTATAGAGAACACAAGTGATTTAAGTTTTGTCATCATTTGTCATAATTGTTTCAAATTATTTAAATCCTTTTAAACAATATTTAATTAGTTTTGGGATATACAAATAATTTTGAATCAACAAAAATCATTTGCGCCAAAAAAACAGTGATATATAATTTTTTATATAATTAATATTTTTGTTTGCAAGTTATGTTTCGATTCGGGCCGGGAAAGTTTTTGAAAAAACTTTTTATTCACTTCTACACAACTTATTTCATTACAAGATTACAATATATTGTTATGATGTTACACGTCTCACGTCTCTGATGCAAATCCTGCCGTGCTGTCGCATGAACCATATTTATACGTTCTTAGTTCTGCCGACTACGGATATTGTCTTCTTTAAAATAGTCCCATTGTTTGGGGCTGACGTTACTTGCATAAAAAGTAAACGACATTTTAAAAGATATTAAATCATAATAAGTTTTAAACCATTAACATTAAACAAAACTTAAATCAAAATTGCGGTCGCAATAATGATTTAATTAAGAAACTTAAAGATTAAATACACGACAACTCTGGTTAATAATTAATGATATAAAGTAATTAAAATGGGTATAATAGCAAAAAAGCAAAGTAATATAAGATTATACCTAAAAGTTTCCAGACTAATTATTTAGATTTATTTCCTAATCATTTACAGGCACTCTGCAACTAGTGTGTAATGTGAAGATTTACGAATAGTTGTTTATTAAATATATGTTTTGTCAATTTTTTAGTAGTTAAAATAATAATAAATTCAAAAATTATCTATGTGCAGTGCTTAATTAAATAAAATTAAAAAATAATTACAGTAAAAATAGGTAATCACATGACAAATAGCTATGTGTTATAGTTGACTGAAGGTAAAAATGACAACTCGGAAACTTAACAAATGCTGTTCATTTTTCTACTACAACGAATTTTTATCTGCTGCACATTAACATCATACATTGTGATAGTCATAATTAATTATTAAATAATTTATAAAAGTTATCCATATGTAGCACATGTATGTATGTCTCCTGCTAGTTCTGACATCAAATATCTATTTGTTAAATCGACCACCAAGTTTTTCAAAGAAAACCTTATTTCTCCAGATAACAGTTGTCATTCCTGTGTTGATTGAGAAAATTTAACTTAGTACTGATTATATTTAATCTCATATTTAAACTTCGTTTACTTCTTCGAGTTTAAAAATCTGTAATAATAATTTCACTAGCAAAACAAGATACTGCAAATTTTTTTTAAAGGAGTTGATATTACTGCTGTAAAAATTCCAGGCTTCTAGATTGTTAGGCATTTAGAACTAACCCTTTCCTTACGCTGGAGCTCAGGTCTTCATGCCTATTTTCTCAGTACTACAATAATTACCAATCAGAATATAAGTAAGGAGATTACTCCGTGTTCCCTTAATACTACAGGCATCATTCCTAAGAACTTTGAGGGTACACCTCCTTTACATCATAAGTTGTAAAATATATAAATAAATCGTAACACAAGATTCAGTAGAATCCTCTTTTTATACATCTTATGATTTAATAAAGTTTCTGTCAATGACTACAAACATAAATTGTTTCGTTTTTCGTCACCGTTCGGATAGACATAAACCTCTGGTGCTATGTGAATATAAAACGCACTTCATTTAATTACTCTGTGAAATTGTGATCACAAAAGCCACAAAGTCTCGGCCGTTTAGCACGCACGTCTTTTATCTTTTCGCTTGGAAGCTGTAAAAACAATTTTGTGAATATTTTTCCTTAAATTCACCTATGTATGTAATGCCTTTTTATTTCCTTTTTTTGGTCGCAATATTAAAATATTGTACACTCTACCCATATTATACTATGTAACAAGGCTAATCTAACGTAGGTAGAAAAATAAGAGTATTGGACTATAACGTATCTTCACAATTTTCAGTAAATTTTTATACATAATATCGATACTAATAATCTGTAACCACTTTAATGAAATTAGACTTCTTTAAATTATATAAAATAATTGTAGGATATGTGACCCAAAAATTTTATGAAACCAAAATATTTTAAAGATTTTTTAGAATGACCCAAAAATGCCACTTGTAAAAAACATTACAAAAGCAAAACGACCCTGGCAAAATCAAGTTGAACAAAAAACAATCACCAAATCCCCCATTGATTATCGTTCGCTTAACCTGTCATCAAGTCCCGAAACGCCCGTTATACTATCGAACCATTTACACTACAAAATTACAAATTTCCCTCACATCCACCAGTAACATATCACGTTCTCCAATATTTCAAAAGCTGGTGTAACCTCCAATTTTCCCGCCTACAATATCGGTATAGAGGATGAGAGCTCATATTCCCCGCCTTTATCGCGTCCACGTATTCTACAACGAGGGCACTTCTTTAGTACTCTAACTACAAAGTTTTGCCCTATTTAGTTACACGCACCCTTTGAAGTAAACCACAAAGAGAATTTCCTTATGCCATGTAATATTATGAGCTATGCCACGAGTTCGCCAAAAGTAGCTTTTCCCTTAGGGCCTAAAATTTTAAGTTTTTGTAGCTTGTTGTAAAAACCCGAATGTGATCGAAAACAGAATTATTTGGCATTTTTTGGCAAATATGGAAGACAAATTTAAATTTCTAACCGTGCGCTAATTACTGGTAAAGTGTACGTCAAATTGATAGTTACAAAAAATTTTTAAATTAGAAGGCTTACTTTTGAACAAGGTACACCACATAATGATTTATGGTTTTCTTTGCAGAAAACGGTGGTACTGTAAAATCCCCAATCTCGAACTTTTTGATGAAATGCTATCACCTGCGAGGGTCGAAATATACGCTCCAATAAAACAACCGGATCGGAAACGATCCTACACTGCTAGAGAGTTTCCGGGACGAAACAAATGCGCCGTCCTGCCATTGTTGCAGCGCTAATGGCCTATCTGGGGAAATGTATGGGCGCTTGAATATTTTTTAACGGAATAGATTTCGTTCGGTCTTTATCTCCGCATCCGTAACCTCCATCGGGACGCATCAGCCATTATTTATGGAGACGAGTACAAATATTTCGATGTCAGGGGATGGCTTTAAAATTTTCGAGGGTGTCGTTCTGATCGTACTGTAAGCGTAATACGGTAAATAAGAGATTTAACCTAAACGTAATTACAAACGCATAGACCAAACCTGGTAGAAATAGTGAATAGAATTTCGGTCTCAGATTAAAATGTACTTAGGTTCTGGCCAATTTGCTAGGCATGAATATACATTTTTCTCCACAAAGTAAGACAAATATAGTATTCCAGATTACGGACCAGGATTAAGACTTTCTAATTTTGACACTGTTATTGATATTTAATTTGCAACCCTCTAACTCACAGTTGCACCGTGTTAAATATATATATATATATATATATATATATATATATATATATATATATATATATGCATATATTGCATATTCTGAAAAATTATATGCAGCATACACAAGGTGCGGCATCATAACTTCCTTTTTTGAAATGCGTGACATTCAGGGTGTAGAGGTCGTAATGGGCTTATTCGACAGGCATACTTCTAAAGTTTTGTTCCCCCCTGGTCTGTTGCCATGATGAGTTGGAACAGTGAATAACGTGCGTTTGCCGTCGAGACGTACTTTTCGAATGGACATTCTGTGACCGCAACCTAAAAGCCTGGCTTTTTGTGCCTTTCAAAATTGGTCCGATGTAGCTCCGGTAGGCCCTGTCCCAGATCGGAAATCGATTGTTACATGGGTGGCTTCGTTCAGACAAACCGGGAGTGTGACAAGTGTTCATTGCCATCCTTACAAAATGTCGGTTATTCAAGAATTCTGTGAGCGCGAGTTCAATTCTCGTTTTTTGAAGAAAATGAGGTAATACTGACATTGAATTATGACCGGTATGTGAACATGTTGGAAGAATTTAATCCCTCGACTTAAAGAACTGGATTTAGGGGACGTTTGGTTTCAACAAGACATTGCAACGGCTCACACTTTCAGGACATCGATCGCTGTTTCAAGGGAACAATTCCCTATGCATCTTAACAAGGGGCGGTTTGGAGTGGCCAGCCGCTTTCCCGATTTGGTCTCTTGCGATTTTTTGGAGGGTTTTTTTTTAAATCCCGCGTTTATGTCACCCGTCCAAAGAAGCTAGAAGATCTCAAGGCAAATATTCTGGTCAAAATTGCCCACATAATCGCTGTTATGCTGGAAAAGGTTATGACACCACAAATCGAATTATTCAGTGTAGAGACAATGGGGGACGTCACGTACCTGGCATGATTTTTAAAGCTGTGTAAAACAAAACTTTACATGTGTACCTATATTATAAAAAATATAAAAGTTCTAATTCACAAAATGGGTTTCATTGCATTGTTAAAAAGGATGTAATGATGCCGCACCCATTTTACGGTGTGTATTACACGTTCCTTTTTAACTTAGGTAAATTCTATTTAAAATTATATTTTACTGCGTAAGCCATATTTCCTATTGTGTAGATATTATTTGTAATGTGTACTACAGTATATATATATATATATATATATATATATATATATATATATATATATATATATATATATATATATATATATATATATATATATATATATATATATATATATATATTTACATTATTCCCAGTATAATTTGTATAAATATACCTGCTTGAGTTTCTTCCGGTTTCTAGTCAACTAGCAGAAAATAATCTTAAAACGAAAATGACAAAGCGTTAAAAAAGGTGAATTAACGGTATGCTAAAACGAACTAGATATATCTAAAACCAATTACCTTGACATAATCAAAGTTGAAATTTAATATTGTTACATAAATAATGTGTTTTAAATAATGTTTTTATAATAGACTAAAAAATATAAGATAATTTCTAATAGATCTATAAAGGTTCACAAATCTACACAGATTCATAATTCCATACAATTTTAATAACAACTAAATCCACTTAATATCAATATAATGTAAATATTCGTCTGTTTTCTACTTTTTATTTTTGTGTGTCTGAAATGTTGCAGCCGTTTTTAAACATCTGGATGATAGGATATGTCATTATACCATTCATAGGTTGTATCGATGTCATTTTGACAATTTATCATTATTACAAATTGTTTATAGGTTATATAAAGATATTTGTAACAATTTCTTCCTTTCTTCTCGCTAGCTCCTTTTTCCAACTGTCATCAAGATCAGAGCTATGTTTAAAATTTCAAGTATTTAGCTCAATTACAAGTTAGCTTAAAGGCTATATAAGATCATACCTGTGTGAGATGTGTGAGCAAACAAACGTTCATATATATAATTTATACCCGACTAGAAATTTGGCTAGGCAAACCCGAAAACATATCGGGTCCCGATCAGGAAGTGGCCGGGCATGCTCGCCTAGGATTACCTGGCCAGATCCTGATCAGGGCCCGACTAGGCACTGGCGAGGCATGCCAGGGTAGGACTGACACTGGCGAGGCATGCCCGTCTAGCATTACCTGGCCAGATCCTGATCAGGACCCGACCAGGCAATAGCGAGGCATGCCCGCCTAGGATTACCTGGCCAGGACCCGATCAAGCACTGGCGAAGCACGCCCGCCTATGATTACCTGGCCAAATCCTCATCAGGACCCGACCAGGCACTGGCCAGGCATGCCCGCCCAATCTATCATTACACCCATTATTCATAATATACGTATTAAGAATGTGATAAAATTAAACACTGAGTGTAATTAAATGTGATTAAAGGTAATTAAAACTCTGTTACATTGTGTAAAAATCTAAGTAACAAAATATATTTATAATTTTCTGATTTTTTCGAATTTTCTTAATTTCGCGCCGGAATAAAATAATATAAATTAATTTTGTTAATTATTTAGATCATTATCCAATATGCTCGAGAAGACAAAAGGAAAAATGTGTGATAACCGTGCAAGGCGAATTCGCGAACTTACTCACCAACGAGTTAGATTGTTCCTCGAGAGTCAAATTGAATTAGAGGGAAAAAATAGTGAATTTGGCATAACTACATATTTCAGTGTTAGTGGAGTAAATTCTTTGAATGACGATTACCGCGATAGTGACTAAGTAGTGCCGAAAAAGCAGTTGACGTAATATCATAGGACGTACGAATTTGTAAAATTATTTCTATCTTTAATATTTTACTTACGCAGTTGTTGACAAAAAAATTTCGCAGCGCTATTAATTGGACAATACCGACATTTATGATTAGCATAACGATTATTGCTTCCGGATTAACGCTTCAGGTAAAAGCGACCCTTCGTTCGTTGTCTATTACTATTCCAACCAGTTTTTATTCAAGTCTTGTGATGTGAGGTTCGCCGGCGGTGGATGGTGCCGATGCATTGTATTTTCTACGACTGTGATGAGGTAATTCATTTACTAAAACGTGAATATTTGTTAGAAAATAATTATTTCTCAATTTACAGAAGACTCTGACATTTCGAGGTCCCCACTGGATAAAAGCAAACAGGTGAGGGCTTTCTCTTCTACATTAAACGATCCTAAAGATTAGAATGGGTGCATAAAAAAAATTGGTTTTTGTTGTATTTTAACTTTTTTTGCGATTCTTTGTATTTGTACTGTGTTTTTTAGTATATTATCACTTTATTATTTTATCCTGTATATATCGTTTGTATTTCATGTGTTTATATTTGTTTATTTTATTTATTCATGTATTCTTGTTCTTTAATATGTTTGTATTTGTACTGTCTCTTTTGTATGTCGATTTTTGGTGTATTTCTTATGTTGTGATATCAATAAAATATTGTATAATATAAATTAAATTTTCTTGACGTGGACCCGGTCAGGTCTTCCTGACCAGGACCCGGCCGGGATTGCACGTCTAGCACCCTGTAAGGACTGTAACGCAGATGTCCTGTCGGGTCCTGATCAGGACGACCTAACGTGGACCCGGTCAGGTCCTCCCGATCAGGACCCGGCCGGGCATGCCCGTCTAGCACCCTATAACGCCGGCCCGATCGGGTCCTGGTCAGGATGACCTGACCGGGTCCACGCCAGGAATGCCCGGTCGGGTCCACGTCAGGTCGTCCTGATCAGGACCCGACGGCACATCTGCGTTACAGTCCTTGCCGGGTGCTAGACGAGCAATCCCGGCCGGGTCCTGGTCGGGTACAGGAAATAATTTCTAGTCGGGTATATATAAAATTGATATTCATCTCCTTATCGATATTAAATTTTTATTTGACAGTATTTCAATTGACTATTGTTATACCCTCCATATCGGAGTTACTAGATTTTCCGGTATGTATGGCTACAACTCTTAAAATGTAGTCGTGTATGTTGACAATCCGCCCTTAGGTTACGGAAAATTACATAATGGGCCTCGACATGTCGCCTTCTGTCTATTCAAAATTAACTCCTATTTGAATGAAAGGGTCTCGTGGAACTTTGAAAGCAGACGTAAATCATAATAAATAAGGGGGTATTTTTCGCGAGTCCCTGTTCGGCGGCGGAAGCGAAGCCAGACAATGACACAAAAGATCAAAATAATTTCCCTTAACGTAGACAGTACAAATACATAAATAAATCGAGAAGAAAAACGGCCCAGCTCTCGAAATACCCCCTGATTTCCATCATAAAGAGCGAAGAACCTCACAACTTACGGCGAAGAAGCAACATAAATTTTGATGAAAAGCGTTAGAAAGCCGTAGCGAGAAGTTGCAGAAATATTCTCCGGGATCCATCCGAGGGAGGGTCTTGGAATGGAAAACAATTCCTAATTTAAGACCGTTGTTCAAGTTTCTGAGTCGTCGACGATGTCAACGGTGCAACAACGAGCAGAAAGACAGAGAGAGAAATAAAAACCCCTCGTATAAAGTTCACCGTGCGGTTCGTTCCATTTTTAGCCGCCCCGCTGAATTTGTATCGCAAAGCGTTATTAATTATCGTGCATTGGTAAACTGCTGCGATAACATCTAATCAATCAAAACTCTTGTCATACGTTCCATTTATGAATAAACTGACTAATTGAGTTTTGATCTACTCCGGATTCGGGGAGCGCGAGGGGAACCTTCCACCTCGGCAACTTCGACGAACAAGCTGCAATCAGATCACTAATTCAGTATAACTTTCATGGTGTTAGTATCGGGAAAGAGGGGGGAACGGATGATGAGGAAAAACGTTTTCTTCGATTGAGAATTATTTTCTCGAATCTGAGGAAAATGGAGGAGGATGCGGACCGGTTGATAAGGCGAATAAAAGGACTTGCTTTTGTTTAAAAACATTTAATTGATCGCCTTGATGAGAAATTAGACTCACATTAGGGGGAATGTCATTAAAGTGTTTACATAAAAAGGTATCGTCACGACGAAAAAATCACCTGGTCGTTAATTAGGAAGCTTCGGCAAAAATTAGTGAAAATTGGGAAATGGGAAGATTTTGGGAAACTCATGCTATTGAAATTTTGATGGAGCTCAGAGTAAGGAATTGAAAAAATATGGAGGTATAGTGTGAAATCAAAGTCTGGAATAATGGCAATACATATATGCTTGTCAAAATTGGACACAGCTGAAATGTCTCAAGCTGAACTTCATAACTTTTTTTATTTCAATTGAGTTAAAATATGCTACTAACTAAGATCATCTTGGAAGGTACGTCTTCTATCATATAAGGGATTTTGCTATCGAACAGGAGCTTCGTATGTTAACAGAAATAATAGGAGCATTTTTAAATGATCTGTGATATTGGGGTTCCACTGAATATTGTCAGAAAATTCTCCAATTATAATCTAAAAACGTTTGAATTTTAAATACCTCATCTTTTCCAATACTAACTTTCGTTTTTTGCAAGTCATTTCTTCGATTCCTTTAATAACCGACAAATATGTATGGACCACGTCTGTTTCGTCGGAACCTCGTCAATGTGCCGAGATCCCGTGTTTTTAACTTTTACTGTAATATTATAAAGGAATAAATAAAAAGGGAATTAATAAAACTACCTGTTTGGGGCTCATACATGACTTTATTGGCCCCAGGAGGAAAACCTGGTCAGTACAGAGACTAACCAGGAAAAAACCCCCTGTTTCATGAAATGCATTAATTACAAATAACTTTAAATTACACAAATTAAACAAAACCTATCAAAGTAAAATACATGAGTTTCTCCCTGTGTATGAAAGTATAAAAGAGTGAGAGGTATATGTATCGATTAATTATTGCTCTCGGTTAGTATAGGGCCATTGAGCAGCCCTTGAATGACGAACTGTATGTTAGGTCGTGCTTGATAAGTCAGTAAACAGTCATTAGGTCATTAAGACCATGAGTCCGTTGTATCGGACCTGTATCGTTGGGTAAGACCGTGGGTCCATTGGATAGGACCTGTATCGTTGGGTCAGTTAAGACCGTGGGCCCATTGGATAGGACCTGTATCGTTGGGTCAGTTAAGACCGTGGGTCCCTTGCATGGGACCTGTATCGTTGGGTATGACCGTGGATCCATTGAAGAGGACCTGTATAGTTGGGTAAGACCGTGGGTCCAGTGGATAGGACCTGTATCGTTGGGTCGGTTAAGACCGTGGGTCCATTGAAGAGGACCTGTACAATTGGGTAGTCTTGTCAATGTATGATGTCGTTGCTTAGACCAGAATTCGTAAGTGTGAGCGTTATGTGGTGTAGTCGTATATAAGGTCGTTGTTTAGATCAGAGTATGTAAGTTTGATGTAAGTTGGATCGTTGTGTGACATTCGTCAAATCAATATCAGTCGGCACTCACCGTTATACACACGCAAACGCACACTCGGCGATTCACATCGACTCTGTTTTTTCTCTTGACCGGACTCGCGTCTCCGCGCCGTCCCCACTTACTCGTCCGTCACGTATTCCCTCTCTTAATCCCACTAAAATATACGTACACAAAATATTCGTTTTCGGAACTCTACCGTACATCCTCCCCCCGTTGCGAGAGAGTAGCTAGCAAAAAAGTACTTATAAAGAAATGAATATGTTTGATGGTATGTCAACGTTCACCCAATGTACATAATTGCTACTAAAGCTACGTCTGGTTGTGGACGAATGAGGGCAATGCTGCGCTTGAAGATTCCTTGAGTGGTCTTCACCGTGACGATTCGGACGATACCGTCGCTTCCCGGATGGACATCCTCGATCACTCCCAGCTGCCACCGCATACAGGGTTGATTCTTATCAATAACAATGACGACTGAGCCTGGCTTTAGTTCGCCCTTGTTAACGACCCACTTCTGTCGTTTTTGCAGTTCATTTAGATACTCCAAGTGCCACCGCTTCCAGAAGTCTTGGCGAGCCCTTGTTATGAACTGCCAAACCTTGAGTCGATTTTCTGGAACAGTTAAATAATTATCCTCGGGCAGCATTGTAAGAGGTCGGCCAATTAAAATGTGGGCTGGTGTTAAAACCAGTGGATCATTTGGATCGGTAGATAGAGAGCATAAAGGTCGAGAATTTAGAATTGCTTCGACTTGAATTGCCAAAGTGTTCAGTTCTTCAAAAGTGAGAAGCTGATTTTTGATTACACGTTTAAAGTGATGTTTGAAAGACTTTATGGCAGCTTCCCAAATTCCACCGAAATGTGGAGACAATGGTGGGTTGAAATGCCACGAGATGTTTTTTCTTACAGCATAATCTTTCACATGTCCTTGATGTTGTTCCGAACCGAATAATGAATATAATTCGCGAAGCTGATTGTTCGCACCTACAAAATTTGTTCCGTTGTCAGAGTAAACATGAGAAGGAATCCCTCTACGGCTAATGAATCTACCAAAAGCACTTAAAAAAACCTTCTGTCGTTAAATCGTTAACAATTTCAATGTGTACAGCCTTAGTGGCCATACAAATGAAAACGCATCCATAAGTTTTAATTTTTGTTTTATTTCTGAATTTCCTCACTTTGATATACAGAGGTCACTGATTTTTTCCGTCTAAGAGCCAAAATTTATGTCGAATCGTATACAATGTGGTTTGTATTCCAGCATAGTACGTGTTCTCGTGCGTTTCGCGAATTATTAAATCCGTTACATGATTATGTGACGGCAACAAAATTGGATATTTTTGAGTGAAAGGAATCGGTGCGTGTTTAAGTCTTCCACCGACTCTAAGAACTCCGTGCCTATCGATAAACGGATTATGGCTTCTCAGGCGAAGACCTTTAACTGCACCCGTTTCTTTGATATGTTCGATTTCATTGTTATGATACCAAAAAATTCGCTGGAATCTGCGATCCTCGGGATGAACTAAAATTTGCCTATACATTTTTGCTATATCAGCTGTAAGGACATATAGGTGTGTGCGAAACGGTAAAAGGTGACTGAAAAGTTTATCTTGAATGGTGGAACCAACTAACAAGACATTGTTTAAAGATACGCCTTTATTTGGCTTAGCCGAGGCGTCGAATACAACTCGTATTTTGGTTGTGCTACTAAAAGGCTTAGTTTCTGCGTGATGTGGAATGTAATAACCGTTTTTGTGTTCATCTTTAACGAGACTCATATGTCCAAGATCAATTTACTCTTGCGTCACCCTTTCATATTCTATCTTTAGAGCTGGATCAGAGTTTAATCTTCTTTGTAATGAATAGAATCGTTTTAATGCTTGCGTTCGAGAATCACCAAAGTCGAAATTGTCCATAAGAAATGGTAGCCGCACAATGTACCTTCCGCTTGCATCGCGTTTCGTATTTTTATGATAGTGCTCCTCACACAAGAATTCTTCAAGTGATTTCGACGATTTAGAACCCGCGTCTACGATCACCCAAAATTTCGTTAGTTGCTCAGATAAATCAGTTAAATGACACGCTGCTGTTGACCTTTCACTTGAATTGTCTACTCTTCCGGCAATTACCCAACCAAGTTGTGTTTTTTGAAGAATCAAATCGCAATTGTTACGTGACAAATTGATTTGACCGACTGATAAGAGTGATAAGGTAGAACCTGAACCGATTAAAATATCCACTGGGCGTGGCAAATGAAACTGAGGATCTGCCATTTTTAAATTATTCGGAATTGATAATAATTCTCGCGGAAAAACCTCGTCGGGTACTAAATCAGCGATTTTTGTAATTGTCAGGAATGACAATGTTTTTTGGAAAGTACCATTTATTGCTCGAAACTGAATTTGGACAATATGTTTTGAAGTAGTTCGCAATTCAGCTACAGCACCTATAGGAATGGAACAGGTTCGCATAGGAAGTTTCAATCGCTGTGCGAATATGTCAGTAACAAAATTTGCAGTTGCACATGTATCAAGTAAAGCACGTGCTTTAATAAAATTACCATTTGCGCATCGTACATGAACAATGGCACTCATTAATAATTGAGAACGTGGCGCGCGAGAAATTGTTGTAAAAGAGTGCACGTCCAGTCAAGACACAGATTGGTCGCCAGTTGTGCCACCCCTGCTCAATTTGCCCCCACGAATAGGGCGCTGCAATGGCATTTTCGAATGTAAAAGTGTATGATGAAATCCGCCACAATGTTTACATCGTCTAGCACCACAGCGCTCCAGCTTATGTTCCTCCATCCACGTATAAACTGCATGGTACGCTATACTAATCCTCTGTTCTGCCTCCGGAGCAGAGCTCGCCGATACCAGCAGTGCGAGATCGTCCGCATAGGCGATCGATCTCACACCGGCTGGCATCTGAACGCGGAGAACTCCGTCGAACATAGCCTTCCACAGGGTGGGCCCCAGCACCGACCCCTGTGGAACGCCCACCTCCGTCGCCCTGCTTATTCTGGGGGTGACCTGTATCCGTCTCTCGGACAGAAACTCCTCAACTAACCTTACCAAATACTGCGATACACCCAAGCCCTTTATTGCTTCAACAATCTTGTTCCACGCGGCCGTGTTGAAGGCGTTCTTGATATCTAGTGTAATCATCACCACCCACTTCGCGTTATTATTCATCGCCGCCTTGACCTGTAGGAGAGCTCCCACCGTAGACCGCCCCCGCTGAAAACCATGCTGGTTTGGGCTGATGCCCCCCAAGTCCTCCAGCTCCTCCTCGAGCCTGTCCCTAATAATAGTCTCCCACACCTTGTCCGAGACAGGGAGCAGGCAGATAGGTCGGTAGGAGCCGAGGGCACCCTCCGACCTTCCTTTTTTATGGGGAAGTACTACTCTCGCTACCTTCCATTGTCTTGGGAAGGCCTGTCCCCTCAGGAGCTCTCCGTATAGTCTCTCCATCTGCTCCGGACAGGCGTCGTAAATGTCCCGTAGATCTCTGGGCGTCATACCGTCCAGCCCTGGGGCAGAGCGACTTCTCAACCTGTGGTTAGCTGCTTCCAGCTCTCCCCCTCTGAGGGAGGGGGGTCCGGAGCTGGGGCTGTCCGTTCCCAGGTGCTATTCATTTTCGGGAATAGGGCGTCGATAATCCGAATCCGCAACTCCTCTGCCATGATAGCGTTGCATCCCATCGTTCGTAAGTTGCCCGTGGCGATCTTGTAACCTAGACCCCAGATATCGGAGTCTAGGTCCACGAGCAACTCCGCCCAGCACCTGGCCCTGGATTTCCTAATTGCCCGCTCGAGAGAGGATTTCGCCCCTCTCAGTGCCTCCTGTGCCGCCTCAAGGTCTGCCGCAGTCGAGCGTCGCCTGCGCGCCACCCTGCCCCACCATCTCCGGGCTGCCAGACACTCGCGTTTAAGGTTTGATACCTCCTCTGTCCACCAATACGGCTGACGCCTGCCGGAGCCCCCACGGCCGCGTTCCCTGCTGAGGTTTAATATCTTCGTGAGTGTCCCCGGGAGAGTCTCCAGGTCAGCGTCACTCAACCTGACCGCCTCTCGTTTGAGGGTTTCACGATTCACTGAGAACTCCTGTCTCTCAGTCCCCTTGCGGTGGCCTTCCGTGGCGACCCTAATTCTCAGGTGGTGGGTAAACTAAGGCAATTTTTGCACAAATGTTTATTTCGCACTACAGCATTGCGCTGATCAAGCGTCTGTTATCGAAAGTTGCTGTCCTGGCATGTTGAGGAGTGAACTCATCGACGAAGACGTGACTTCGGACGGAAAGAAAATGCAGACTCGGGACTTTTGAGGAAGAGCGCGGCATTCTGACTGAGTCCGTAAAGCCGTCGTAACGTACTTTCGTTATTAAGTAATTATTGGACATTAATCTGTGTAGTTTTGCTCGGGCGAATAAAACTGTATTTTGTGGAAGTGGGTGTACTCATTTCTTATCTAAATTTACATCAGAAGTGGGATACTAATTTGGCATCTGGAAAATGCCAAAGGAAACCCGACGTTCCCGTAGACGTTCCCGTGGACGAAGGCGCTCGTTTGAGAGAAACGAGAGGTCGCGGTCCCAGGGAAGAGCTGGAGGGTCTGAAGCTCAACGCAGATCCCGAGACAGGCGAGAGGAAAGAAGTCGATCCAGGAGGAGCCGAGCACCTTCGAGGAGAAGAGATCGTTCCGAGGGCCAAACTCCCCCGAGAGACCTGATTGAAGCAGCCCGCCACCGTGAGCAGGAGGGTAGTGAGTTAAGTTCCCAAATTAATACAAATATTTTTCTTGAGGGTATTGAAAAATTGATAAATAACACCAGACCTTCATCTAGTTCCCAATTGCTTGGTTTATCTATACACAGCAACATAATAGGTGAATTCGATCCCCTTTGCCATAACGTACTTGATTGGTTAAGGTCAATTGATGAATATGCTGAAATTTACGGGTGGCAAGACAGAGTTGTTTGTCATCTGGCTCTTGCAAAATTAAGGGGACCAGCAGAAACCTGGTATAGGGGGTTACGAAGTCGTATGTTTACTTGGGCTGAATGGAAAGATCTACTTACTCAGCATTTTCAACGAAAGACCAGTTTGCATGATTCACTATCAGAAATGATGAAATATGTGTATGATTCGAGCACAAGTTTGTACTCTTATACATTTCAAAAACTAAATTTGATCAATCAAATCAATTTGCCCTTCGCCGATGCCGATAAAGTCGATCTTATTTTAGGCGGCATCCAGAATAAACAACTAAAATTTTCTGTTGAAGTTGCAAATATTACCGACCCAGCTGCTCTCGCTCGTCATTTCCAAACACTCGACAAGCACGACTCTCCAAAACGCGGACCTAACAAAAATAATAATGCTCAAGAATTTCATGGTAAATCATCACCCTCACGACCTCATTTACGAAAATGCTACATTTGTAACGCTTCTACTCATCTTAAAAATCAATGCCCCCATAAACACAAGTACTTGAAGTACCATCAATGACCCGAGGCGACTGTTTATGTAACTGGATCGGATATGCGGAAATTTATAAAAACCATAACAATTCAAAACGTACCTATTCAAGCTTTCATCGATCTCGGTAGTGAAATTTCTTTAATAAACATCGCAGTTATCAGTAAATTAAAATTACAGCAAAAATTTCTCCATGAACCACTTTTTGTTCAAACTTTGTCTGATTTGTCACCAACGATTAATTCTTTTGTAAACGTCACTGTCGAGATCGATGGGATCAAAAAACCTCTTAAGTTATACGCCATAAATAAACGTGTACAAAGTGTTGATGTTTTGATAGGTCAGGACTTTACAGAGTTAAGCGACATTCACTATGAGAAATCTGACACCACTTTAAAATTTTCACTGCGCGCTGTTAAACAAAATACTTGTGTAAGTCATCGCCCTCGAATAACCGAAAATGATATACAAATTGGGATTGAAGACAGTCGAGTATACCATGACCTATTAAAACTTTTAAATTCTTATCCCAATCTATTTGCTCGTAGTACATATGACGTAGGCACTTGTACTGCTGAAATGGATATTAAATTAATTACCGATAAACCCGTAACTCATCGAGCCCGTAGATATTCTGAATCGGAGCGAGAAACAATTCGAAATATTGTCTCCGAATTATTAAAACATAATATCATTAGAGAATCCAATTCTCCGTATTCCAGTCCAGTTCTTCTAGTTTCAAAAAAAATGTGGAGAAAAGCGCTTGTGTGTCGACTACAGAGCCTTAAACAAAATAACTGTACCCGACCGTTACCCCATTCCGCTTATTGAGGATCAAATAGATCGGCTGGCAGGTTACAAATATTTTTGCAGTCTCGATCTCGCATCGGGATATTATCAAATTAAAATGTCCGAAGAGTCTGCCCCAAAAACTGCATTTATTACACAAGATGGTCTTTTTGAATTCTTAAAAATCCCTTTTGGTCTCACCAACGCCCCCGCTGTGTTTCAAATGACGATAAACAAAATATTAGGAAACTTACGTTTTACAAAGGTATTAATATATTTAGATGATATTTTAATACCCGGAAAAAGTATTGCGGAAACTCTTGAAGTTCTACAGGAGGTGTTAGATCTATTACACAAGAACGGACTAACACTTAAGTTATCTAAATGTGCCTTTTTGCAAACAAGAATAAAATTTTTAGGTTTAGAAATCTCTAATTCCACAATCAGCCCTACTGATGATAAAATACGTGCAGTTAAAAATTTCCCGGTGCCCGAAAACATTCACAATGTCCGTCAATATTTAGGGTTAACTAGTTATTTTCGAAAATTTATTCCCCGCTACGCAGAAAAATCAAAACCATTAACCGAACTTTTACACAAGGATACTCCATGGAAATGGGAAAAACCTCAAAATGACTCTTTTCAATTACTAAAAACATATCTGTTAACAAAGCCTGTCTTGAAAATATTCGATAAAAAGTTAGATTGCGTTCTTCATACGGATGCGAGTTCCGTGGGTGTCGCCGGATTGCTGATGCAAGTTGAAAATAATAAAGAACGGCCGATTGCCTATTATAGTAAACAAACATCTCCTGCAGAAGAAAAGTACCACTCTTATGAATTAGAAACACTTGCCATCGTTTTATCTGTAAAAAGGTTTCGACAATATTTATATGGCAGACCGTTTGTTATTGTTACCGACTGTGCGGCCGTTGTCAGCACGTTCAAGAAACCAGAATTAAATCAACGAATTGGTCGTTGGATTTTAGAATTGGGCGAGTATAATTACACAATTAAACACAGAGCCGGACTCCAAATGCGTCACGTTGATGCTCTGAGTCGAAATCCTGAAATGATGACAGATGTTACTAATATTGCAAATGTGAATATGATAACAATAACCGAAGGAGACTGGTTGTTAACGGCTCAACAGGGTGATTCAACACTTAAAAAGATTAAAACCATTCTCCAAACCGGAAATGAGGCGGAACATAAACAAATTTTCAAAGAGTACGCTTTAAAAGGAGGTACGGTATATAGGCAAACGACAACAGGATTACGCTGGGTGGTGCCAAAACAAGCGCAATTCCAGATTGTCAGGTTGAATCATGACGATGTTGGTCATTTCGCGGTAGATAAAACGTACGACCTCGTGTCCCAGAACTATTGGTTTCCTCATATGCGTCGATTTATAAAAAAATACATTAAAAATTGCTTGAATTGTTTATATTTTAAATCAGTGACAAATAAAAAGCCCGGCTATCTCCACCCTATTCCGAAAATTCCACGACCGTTTCACACGGTCCATATTGATCATTTAGGTCCATTTGTCAAAACAAAAAGCGGAAATTCTCATATCTTGGTGATAATAGACGCATTTACAAAATTTATTTTAATATACCCTGTACCCAATACCAAAACAGATCACGTGATTTTTGCCCTAAATGACTTAATAAAGGTCTTTGGTGTCCCAAAAAGAATTATAAGTGATAGAGGTAGGGCTTTTACCTCTCGAAAATTCGAAAGATATTGTGTTTCGAAAGGTACAACTCACTACCTGAATGCTGTGGGGCTGCCGCGGGGAAACGGCCAAGTTGAACGATACAACAGAACGATCTTGGACTCGTTACGAACAATGGGTGCAAATGGTGACGATGATACTTGGGATGAAACCATCTCCGATATTCAACTCGGATTAAACGGTAGCTTGAACCAAGCTATTGGTACCTCCCCCAGCGAACTTCTTTTAGGTATCAGAGTTTCGGGACAAATTGCATTTAATCCACCTATAGCTGAGCCTCTCGAGCACTGCGATGTCACTGCCTTGCGCCGCCATGTAGTTGAAAGTACACCCAAATATCAGGAAACCCAGAAGAAGTATTTTGATGCGAAGCGTACTTCTCCTCCGGAATATGGAATAGGCGACTTGGTACTGCTGAAGGTCACCTCAGTCCCAGCTACCGGTACCAGCCAGAAGTTGCTTCCGAAGTGGAGAGGACCGTATAGAGTTACAAAGATTCTGGGGCAGGAACGTTACGAAGTAAAAGACATCCCAGGCATGGCTCGTTCTCAGGTGCCCTATGTTGGTGTGGCAGGAGTTGACAACATGAAACCATGGATACGGTTCTGATAAGGGTAAGGAATGACCACTGTTCTGGAAGTGTCGGGTGTCTCGGTTCTCGAGGTTGAGCCCATGAGTGTACGGGCTGGAGGTAGGTCAGGTATCGAGCGAGGTCCGACCGGTTGTCCGAACAGTTGGGTATAAGGGTAAAGCACTGCCTGGAAGTGTTGGATGTCTCGGTTCTCGGTAATGCCCTGGCGTCCACCCTAGAGTCTACCCTGACGTCCACCCTAGAGTCTACCCTGACGTCCACCCTAGAGTCTACCCTGGCGTCCACCTTAGAGTCGACCCTGGCGTCCACCCTGGAGTCTACCCTGGCGTCGATCCTAGAGGCTACCTGGCGTCGACCTTACAATCTACCCTGGTGTCTACACTCGAGTCTACCCCGAAATTCATCCTGGAGACTGATTTGCGAGGAGCGGGCGAGAAAAGAGAAGAGAATCCAACCGGTTGTCCCGCAGTGTGGCTAGGAGGAGTGACAGTGGGAACGCGAGGGACGCCTCGGTTCCGCCAGCACTCTCTAGCGTGGGTTGAGCTAGCGCCCATAATTTTTGATCAAATATCGATTTATTTTATATTTATTTTTGGTATGTTCCCCGTATATAATTTCTGCTCCCCCACTTTTATTTTATATTTATTTTTGGTATGTTCCCCGTATATAATTTTTGCTCCCCCACTTTTATTTTATATTTATTTTTTGGTATGTTCCCCGTATATATAACTTTGCTCCCCCACTTTATGCTTGCTATTTTCCCCGAATCTCCCCATTTTTGACAATTCTATTATTTTATTTACATATTTTCGCTGGTATATTCTCCGTCTCTCTACTATTGACAGTACTGTCGTTTTATTTTAGCCACCCCTACTATTAGCCCTATAGTCACCTAGCCCTATAGTTATCCCTCATAAATCAATAACTGATTATTTGATCTTTTCGTTCAGATACAAAATGTCCGAATGCCGGTAGTACCGCCAGTCTGCAACCTTCCCTTAATAGGCACATCCCGAAGTGAGGACACTCCGGTAGTCAGGAAAGGCCGAATGTTATCGAAAGTTGCTGTCCTGGCATGTTGAGGAGTGAACTCATCGACGAAGACGTGACTTCGGACGGAAAGAAAATGCAGACTCGGGACTTTTGAGGAAGAGCGCGGCATTCTGACCGAGTCCGTAAAGCCGTCGTAACGTACTTTCGTTATTAAGTAATTATTGGACATTAATCTGTGTAGTTTTGCTCGGGCGAATAAAACTGTATTTTGTGGAAGTGGGTGTACTCATTTCTTATCTAAATTTACACGTCATATTTTCAAATATTGAGCATTTATAAAGAGGATGATTATCCTTACACTGTACGCAAGGGGGGTAAGAAGTTGTCACGAAAGCCCGTGCGCCAGATTCGATTTTTCGTGATTTAAAAGTATTCCGAACTCGTTCCTTGTGACGCTTACTAAACGGTACAGTCTTACCAGCATGAGTGAAGTCTTGCTTAAAAGTTTGAAGTCGAAAAGCAGTCTCGCTTACAAACTTATAAAACTGACTTAAGTTTGGAAACACGTCAAAACTCAGAGTTTCTTCCCATCGTTTCCTAATATCAGTTGGCAACTTTCTTTCAAGTAAACGGACAACTAAACCATCATCAGGTTGTACATTTAAAGATTCAAGCATACTCATATGCTGACGCGCTTCGTCTACGATTTTATTCAGCCCTTCCGCTGTCGCCCCTGATACAGGAATATCAATAAGAGCATCATAATGTTTTGCGATAAGAATTCGCTTTTTCTCGTAGGTTTCCACCAAAATGTCCCACGCCTTTTTATAGTTTTCCGCGCTAGCACTATAAAGTGACAATTTGTAAAAGGCGGCACCTGTTAAACTGTCCCTTAAGTATAAAAATTTATTTAAATCATCTATATCGGTTCGCATGTCAATCATTGAGATAAATGTATTTTTAAATGAAAGCCACCCGTCATGGTTTCCGTCAAATTTAGGTAAACTTGCAACTGGTAATTTGAGAAGACGTCGTTTCTCTATAATTGTTGAATTTCCTAAGGGGTTCCCTATACTTATATTACTACCGCTCGCGTTACCTACACTGCTGGAGCTACAGAGAGTAAGCATACCCTCGACCTTCGTGGCAACATCGTAATAATTGTCTTGTATATCATTCATTTGATTCAACCCATCATTATCCGGATCTAATAAAGCAGGCTCATCATTTAACATTTCGTATTGTTTAAACAATTCAGTAATTCGACCGAGTCGCAGTTTCGCATTTACAGTATTAATTTTTCCCTGTGAAATCCCGGTGTTCAATGACGTAATCTGTGCCTTAAGCGTGATGCGCTTCCTCGTAATTGAAGCGACCGTATTAGCCATAGTTATAAAGATTTATTAAAACAACAACAGACTTCAAAGTAAAGAGCCGTAATTTGACCGACCCGAGTTTTACGACTGCGGCGGTTCTTTTTATGAAATTCTCGGTAACTCACACGTGACTTCGAGATAAACAAAGTAGGATTGCGACGTCGTAAAAATTTCAATGATCCAAATGAGGAGATTTAAAGAAAGAAATTAAATTTGAAATTAAAAAGGGTAGTCACAGAAAATGGTACTTATCTGGGCCGTTGAAAAATTGTCCTTCGCTGCAGGTGGCAACTGGGCGTGAGGTCTCCGTGTGGGAAGCGACGTATGTGGATATGTCCCCGGTACATATATTCCAAATGTCTGGTATGCGGAATGTCCGGGCGGCACGCTGCGTGTCGTTTTACAGGCTGGAAGTACGCCTCTCGTTCGATGTATGCAACGTTTTTTATTTGAAATAAATACTCTCCGTTAAAACTCGTATTGTCGATCAGAAAAATGATTCGTAAAGAATTCATAAATCGGTAAAGGGAGAAAACTCATAGTATATATTGTAAACCAGGGGTCGTGAGTTCAATCCTCACAGGAGGCACTAACGTCTTTTATATTAATAAATTTTACAAAAGCAATATCTACATACTCTCAAGCAATAGTTAAGTTAACAGCCAAATTATATTTAAGTTACATATTTCAAATTATTTATAACTACAGAACAGCGAACTGCTAGGGAGAATTTTCTCAGAAAAGCCATTTATTGAATTCTCACCTACCTGGTTTTAACTAAAACTATAAAATATACTTGTGAAACTGATTTCTATTGCCGTATGTAGGAAATGCCTTACAAGTTACAACAAAATCGATAACTGCTTATATAGGTTATTGTCATACGGAACTAAACCGAATCCATGACGTGCAATATTTTATTTTTCTTCTTGTTCTCTATTCAGTTTTCACAGTTGCGTCATTTTACTTTGGCAACAGCGATATCTACTTAACATATTCCACGAGCTATTGTTGTCTTAGTAATCCCATTATTCCGTCCTTGTGTTCACTATTATTAAACATATGGAAAAATTGTAAAAGTTAATTCATCGAATTTGATAAATTATGGATCACGACAGTGCAAAATTAATCACAGAATTATAATCTAGAAATAAAGTTTAAAAATTCCACGAGCCATTGTTGCCTTAATAATAATATTTTTCTGTTCTTGTCTTCACTATTATTAAAAATATGGAATAATTGGAAAAGTTAATTTATCGAATTTGATAAATGATAGATCACAATTATTACATTACAGAATTAATCACAGAATTATAATCGTGAAATAATGTTTAAGAAGTACTAACTAAAAAATTAATCAATTGAAAAATGTTGAATCTAAAGTGTAGGAAGTGGAAAAGTCCCTTTTTAAAATTTATGGAAAATATTTTATAGATGTCGAAATACCCTAATATGTTTGATAAAATATGCTAGAATTTGTAAGAACGACAAAGAAGCTTAGAAGTACCCCAAATATTAAAATTTGTTTAACATACCGCTTCCTAACCAAAGTACATTTGTCATATATTCCAAGCATTACTTACGTGTTATGAACTGAAACCAAGTAAAGTTTATTAAAAATCATTACTCAAAAAAATATGATTTAAATTTTAAACACAATTAATGGCGAATGCTCAAATATTTAGCAGACACATTATAAGATCTATCGAAAATATAAAACGTAATACAACGCATTTTGTTTTATATCACCACTGCTAGGCAGCACCTCATATTTTATATTTATAATTACCCATTATCCAACCTTGAAGAATTGTAATTACCTCTGGAATCAAACCAAAAGTGATAACACTAATTTATGAAAATACATCAGAATGTACGGAGTAATCAAATCCAAAGCATCGTGGTCTAACCACAGCATTTATCTTTCTGCAGTATCGACTGAACACAATTTTAAACAGTGAAGAAGGTTACATCCCTGTAACAATTCGGTGGCGGTAAGATTTCCTTTTACTATTGTGGAAATAGGACAGTTGTAGTGCATGTGTGTGCTAGGGAAAGTTAAGAACTGTCCTGGCACAAAAGGATTGTTTGACTGATTAGCATATCCCTGAAATAATTTGGTGGAGGTAAGAAATTAAGATTTCCTTTACTATTGTGGAAACACGACATTTATTTCAGCATATTTGTGTTAGAGGGAGTTAAGAATTTTCCGAGCACAAAAGGACTGTTAGGGTGATTAGCGCTATTTTTATTTCGTAATAAAGAGAGAACAAACTCGAGGAAACTATTCCTATTTTCCCCTTGGGAACTTGGGAACTTCGAAATCACCGTCACAATCCCAATGAAGTTTCAACACCACCTGCACTTCGACCTGTCACTATTTGAACTCGAGAGATTACCAGACAGTAACTAAAAACGTTCGTCGAATGATTGATTCTCCTCTACGGTAATATCCGGTAATAAAGTCGAACATCTGGTAATAGAAACAGCCGAAAGTCTTACGCCATGCATCAAAACTGGCGTAATAACGCCGGATAAAGGACTTCTACCCTTCCGATGCGACGGGATAAATCGGGCGACTCCGTGAGGTCAAGAGCGTCATAAATTATGTATGTGCTGTTCTTGATAACTACTTTACCTGTTTACATATAAAGCTTACGTTCCCTTTATGCGCTTATTTCATGAATTTTAAGTTATTTTCCTAAGGAAGGTTAGTTTCGCCGTCGATGTCGAGAGGTATATTCGGCATGCAAACAGGTTGAGTGTACGCGATGCCGGCACAAAGGAACGACGCTAAAATCGTTTTAGATGTGATGAAAAACTGAATATCCCTTAAGTAAGGGCGGCATAAAACGTGTATAACGTTCTGTAGTGAAGTAACAATAACAATCTTTTGTATACCGAATTTTAAAATTGATAATATTTTAAATTAGAATTCATACTGAAGGAATCGCAAAAAAAAGGTGGAATTACATTTTTGGTAATCGACCTAATGTTGCTTCAAAGAAAATATTAAATTAGATTCCTGTAATGAACCGAAATCAAATTTTCCACATCACCCTCTTTTTGTAATAGTTGAACTAGACATTGTCTTAACTGTCACATTGAATACCTCACAAAATGGATAAATTTACTATTAAACAATATTCCTTCTGCGAGTTTTGGTCAAAACCAATTTCATGAGTTACAACATATACGAGTATTTAAGTCTAGGTAATTTCGTGATTATAATTCAGCACTTACAATTATTTGATAATTGAATATTAGGGACACATCTATGTGACTTAACAAGTCGAAATGGCCATTACTTTAATTATTTCGGACATTAATTTACGAAACACTGAATATTAAACTATTTACGCTTTGAGTAGTAATTCTCATCGCATGTAGGAGGTCATTCGTATCTCGTGTGTGGAGTTGGTTTTCTCGTTGATAGCTGCTTAAGTGCGAGTGGTGTTTGTATATCTGCTTGTGTTCCAGGGAGTTCACCAGAATGCCTAGTAGTCAGAATCACTTCATTCGGTCTACGTCTCATACCCAAAATAAATAGATTAAGAAAGATTTTTACAATAATAAGAGAGATTATACATATTTTCCTCCTCACCACGGTGACACCCCTCCTTGCTGTCTTCCTATCAGGTACAATGGTTTCCAACCAGACGCCATTTTCCTGCTGATGTTCGAAGTTAACATTTCCTCTCCCTTTCTCTCTCTCACTCTCAACTCCAATCATATAGTGAAGAATCACTTTTATTAAACAAATTCAAATTCATTTACTACGGCCTTCCCGTAACTCCTAACAAATTTTGTTGGCTTTTGGCCTAGAAGTCCACGCATTCCTTTCTCTACGGTAATTCACTGATAATCAACAACGATCTGCTCCCTCCGCCAAAGTTCAGAACTAAGCCTTAATTAGCGATTCATCTAACACGAAAAATTCCAGACGGGAACGCTAACGTGTTGAATCGCGTCGGGATGTATCTAACAAAGTTCCGAGAAGAGAGAAAAAAGAAGTTAGGGAGAGGTAAAAAGAAAATTATTCCCCGACGAAAAAAAATCAGTTAGCTAGTTTGAGTTTGTTTCCGCTCCTAGTTCTATTAGAGTTCGGTAAGTTTAACCACGGAGTTAATTGAATTCCTTGTCCGCGACGCTCCCCAAACGAAAAACCGACGCACCCGGTGGGGAGCGGTTCCGGAGAAGGCGAACGGGAGGACCAAACGCTCTCCCGGAAACTGGAATTATGAATGCTACCGTTTATAGTAACGTTGGGTATTCGCACATAAATAGATATAACAATCCATTCATTAGATTATCCAACAAATCCACCGGAGTGGCGTGTAATATAAAGCAACAAAACCGGCGTGAAAATTATTCCGCGGGAAGGTTTCGAGAGAGGGCTACTTCAGCTGTGAACGTGTTTAATCAAACTTTATTTATCGGAATACCCGATGAAATATTTGCGCATGAGGCGAATTGGCATAGCGACCGATAACTTTGATAATTTTAAAATTTGCACCGCAATATGATGCCCAATAGCGAATTGCAAGTTTGCTTTTGAGGAGAACAACTATACATGAAATGTAATTTGGATTAAACAGATTTTTCTGCTGAAGTTGGAATTGCACATAGCGTTAATAAATGTAACAAAACAAAAACCGTTTGCAAACAGGCATATTAAAGAAGACGAAAATAATAAAACTCTTATTAGATTATATTTGGTTCCAGTTGGCAAAATATTGACGTCATCAACAGGGAAAGGTCTTGAAGTCACTCCCACCAACATTATTAGATATTACCACATTTTGTAGATATTTACCACAAGTTATTGACGTCATATTCTTTTATTCGACGATATAATAGGTAAGTTTGTTGTACTATGTACGTATATTAAAGCAGGACCAGGATATCTAGGCGATGTCGTTTCACTAGCCATTTCACATTCCCACAATCAAAATAGTGGCAAAATTTAAAGCTGAAATTGAGTTGACATCTGTCAGTCAACAAAAGCAGACGGACGACATTTCCTGTAGTATGTAGTAGAGTGACTTCAAGCACCCTTGTTTGGAAAAGGAAAGAGGTGGCGTTTGTTAATTTTTATTGACTTCCTGTTGTAACAGCAGCTAAATTTTCTCGGGTATTTGTCCCTCTTTGATATTTGAGTATTTCGTTTAGATGTAGCTTGGCCAAGAGCCGTTATGATACAAGGTCTACTTTGTGACACGCTAATAGAGATTTTCTCGGAAGTTTTAGTTCCATTTCATGATAATGAAACAACTGTTGTGTAACGCGTTCAAAATCTCGTTTGACAAATTGTTGTAAATAATATTTTAAAATCAAAATATCTCACCTGTTCTAAATTGATCTATGATTCTTCATCACTACACCAAAAAACGAAGTTATAGAAAATTGATTCGACTTCAAGACGAGTATAATATTTCAAAATAGGTGGAGAATTCGAGAGACAAACTTAAGAAATCAGGTTTCTTTCCAAGGCACGCACGCACGCACGCACGCACGCACGCACGCAGGCACGCACGCACGCACGCACGCACGCACTCGCGCACGCGCGCACGCGCGCGCACACGCACACGCACGCGCACGCGCACACGCACGCGCACACGAACACGCAGGCGCACGCGCACGCGCACGCGCACGCACACGCACACGCACACGCACACGCACACGCACACACACACGCACACACACACACGCACACGCACACACACTTGCGTCTTCTCTCACTCTATAGTGAGACGCACAATACATATTTGTTGCCATTACCCGCCGTGGCTTTTCTCAACATGTTTGTGAATCCGCACATGCTTTATAATGTAAATACAATTTTTTTATTTCATTGTTTCACACACAACTCTTTTATAATGTAACGTACGTTTGCAAAACTGCATATAAACAGTTGATCCTTCAGCACAAGAGCACGTAGCAGCAGTATACTGTCTTACTCTATAGCACAGACGCCAATGTAGCACTGTCAAAACGCGGCGTTTGCTTGAACGCCAGGTAGAACGCACGCCCACGCAAATAGAAAGGTCAATTGCTCTTTGCTATAGGATCACCTACTACCGCCGTCTTACGGATACAATATACGACATAGTAAACGAGAGAGAGAGAGAGAGAGAGAGAGAGAGAGAGAGAGAGAGAGAGAGAGAGAGAGAGAGAGACAGAGACAGAGACAGAGAGAGAGATAAAGAGCAAAACACTATTATATACTATAGTAAACTCGCAGTCTATTGTGCATAAGAAGCAAGCTTCTATCGGCGGTCCGACAACCGCTCACCTTTTTTTTGTATTTATTAAATTGTTGTATTAGGTATCATTATTGTATTAATTTATACATGCTTTAATTAACCTTACATATGTAGAGTGGGTTTACGATAATATTAATACGTTATTTACAATTTACAAATTGAGATTAATTTGAGTGGAAAACAAAGCTAAGCTGCGCAACGATTTATTCAAGAGGACTGCGGAGATAATGTGCAATTCAACACAACCTATAAAGCAAGGATGGAGTAAGCGGAAAGCAGGGTATAATAAGCAAAAGGTGAAATATACAGAGTTTGTACTATGACTGTGGTTTGATTAACTCAGACGCAAAATTTAAGAGTATTTACTCACAAAATGATTGATTCAACTCTCTCTACCAACGGATCTATGTGAAGTTGCCTCATGAAAAAATTTATTGGTTTGTTTTATATAATTGTCTTAGTCAACAAAAAGAGAAAAATATAATTTTAAATTCAACGTTCGGAGAATATCTCCTTGAGAATTAAAACCGCTGATGAAAGTGTAAATGAATATAAACAATCTCGCATATACAGTTTTTAAGTTTAGTCATTATTAGATGCTCGTTCTGTTAACTGAATAAAAGGCTTTACGCTTGTATTAAATTATACATCGTCGTTTCAATTATAAATGCCCTTTTCCTATAAAACCTAATAGGTTATGGGCCCAGACGGTTAAAGTAGTGTCCCGGTTTCGGTTTCGTGTGTGAATTTGTGAATAAAGTGACTATGGATACCACTAGAAGCCGACGAGACATTAGACCATTTGACGGTGAACGCTACAGTATTTGGAAATTCCGTTTAAGAGCAATACTGGCTGAAGAAGATGCAGTAAAAGTGATCGACGAAGAGGCTCCGGCGGAACCTGATCGAAGATGGAACAAACTCGAACGTTTGGCCAAAAGTATTATCATCGAGTGCCTGAGTGATACAATGATAGGTATCGTTACTGAAGAAGCAAGTGCACGTCAGATAATTGAAAAGCTAGATTCCATCTATGAGAGAAAAAGCCTAGCAACGCAGTTATCAGTTCAGAAGAAATTGTTAAGTCTAAAATTCAAAGGTGACATTACATTGGCTCAACATTTCCTGATTTTTGATGAACTATTAATTGAGCTTATGGCTGCTGGACGAAATTTAACCGAAATGTCTAAAATAGCTCATCTCCTTCTCACCCTACCATCGTCTTATGATGGTATAGTGACTGCAATTCATACGTTGACAGATGATAGTTTGAGTCTTGCGTTTACAAAAACTAAGTTACTCGACTACGAAACAAAAATACAAAACGAGCGTAGTGACACCAGTAGCAAAGTATTAAACATAGAACGGCATCAAACTAAGAAGTCTCCTACTTCATATAAATACAAAAACCACAATCAACAGTTCAAGTTCTCAAACCCAACAATGAGAAGATATAATTCAAATCAAGGAAATAGAAGAGCAAAAGGTCAGTTTCATTCCAATAATATGAAGTGCAGACATTGTGGGCGAAGAAACCATACGATAAAAGACTGTTATTTTTACAAGAAAAATCAGCATAAAGGAGAAGAACCACGTGAACGTACTTTACAAACAGTACGTACAGAACCAGATAGTGAAAAGGGTTTTGCCTTCATGGTGGGCAATACAGCTCTGCAAGCAAATGGATTGGAAAGAGGTACCTTAACATTCATCTTGGACTCCGGGGCTACGGACCATATGGTGAACCAGGTAGATTTCTTCACAACGTACAGGCAGTTGGACGGACCAATAAAAATATCAGTTGCAAAAGCTGGCGTCTCAATTATGGCGACGTTGAAAGGTAACATCAACATTACAACTGAAAATGGAATGACTGGAGTTCTAGAGGACGTTCTATATGCTGCGGACATCCCGTACAACCTTCTTTCAGTTCGACGCATTCAAGGAGCTGGTATGACTGTTATCTTTAATAAAAATGGTTCTGTAAGCATCAAGAAAGGTAACAAGACGATAATAGAGGGTAAGCTCCAAAATAATTTAGTTACTGTTACCGTAAAAGTTGATAAACCATTAAAAACACAAGCAAATATTGCATCTGAAAAGACAATAAATATTTATAAGCTTTGGCATGCCCGTTTGGGTCATATAAGTAAGAAAAAATTCTTACAGTTAAAGAATATTAGTTTTCTAAATGACAATAAACATTTAAACAATATTCAACCAACACATAATATTTGTGAAGCTTGTATCTATGGAAAACAAGCACGCTTGCCATTTGCTAAAGCGAAAGATAAAACTCATATTAAAAGACCACTGTTTATTGTCCATTCAGATGTTTGTGGTCCAATAACTCCACCCACTATCGATGAAAAAAATTATTTTGTCACATTTATTGACGAATTTACCCACTACACTGTCACCTATTTATTAGCATATAAGTCTGAGGTTTTTACAATGTTTCAAGATTTTTTATCTAAAAGTGAAGCACACTTTAATTTAAAATTAACAAATCTGTATTGTGATAATGGACGAGAATATCTTTCTAATGAATTTAAAAACTATTGTATTCAAAGGGGTATCAGTTACCATTTAACTGTACCACATACACCGCAACAAAATTCAGTGGCGGAACGTATGAACAGGTCAATTACAGAAAAGGCTCGATCCATGGTACATGGTGCTGAGTTAGATAAAAGCTTTTGGGGCGAAGCCGTCCTTACAGCTACGTATTTAATAAATCTAACACCTACTAAATCTCTAAAACAAAACAAAACACCATTTGAACTGTGGCATAACAAAAAGCCCAGAATAGATCATTTAAAAATTTTTGGCTCAACCGCCTATATTCACAACAAAGTTAGAAAAGATAAATTTGATCGAAAATCAAATAAAGGCATAATGGTTGGTTATCAACCAAATGGCTATAAAATATTAGATATTGAAACTAATAAATTTATTATTGCACGTGACGTCATTTTTGACGAAATAAATTTTAAAACATCAAGGCCAAAACTTGATGAAGGAGTTAATACATTAAGATTGGAACTTAATGAGAGCTTTCAGCTTAAAAACTCCATACCAAATAAAATGCCTAAAACAACCTTAAAAACGGTTGAAACCCCTATAGAACCTGTACAACATAAAACAGGTAAATCCATTACTGAAATGGATAAATCTATTACCAAAATAGATAAATCTATTACTAAAATAGATAAATCTGTCATCGAAACAGATAACGAATACAATAGTATAAACTCGCAAAATAAACATAACAATACAGAATTAAGACGGAGCGAACGAATTAAAAATATACCTTCTATTTCATATAACGAAGAATCTAATATAGATAACTATATTATGTGTGCACAATCACTTATTTGTAAGGTACCTCAATCATATGGTGAAATAAAATATAGGGATGATAAAATTCAGTGGGAGCAAGCCATAAATGAAGAAATAAATTCTTTATTAAATAATGAAACGTGGTCATTAGTCAATCGACCAACTAACAAAAATATAGTTGATTGTAAGTGGGTATTTACTATAAAAAATGACGCTTCTGGTAATCCGCAGAGATATAAGGCACGTTTAGTAGCCCGTGGTTTTAGCCAACAATATCTATTAGATTACGATGAAACTTTTGCACCAGTGGCTCGAATTTCAACCTTCAGAATTCTTGTAATTTTTGCAAATCAATATAACTTATTATTGCATCAAATGGACGTCAAAACAGCTTATCTTAACGGTTTTTTAAAAGAAGAAATTTTTATGCGTATACCGGATGGTTTTAAAGCTAATCATAACAAAGTCTGTAAATTAAATAAATCTCTCTATGGTTTAAAACAGTCAGCAAGATGCCGGTTTGCACGTTTTGATGAAGTGTTAAAACAGCATAGTTTTAAAAACTCAGAAGTAGATCGTTGTCTATATTTTTTAGATAAAGGCCACATTCATAAAAATATTTATGTAATATTATATGTTGACGATCTGGTAATCGCAACAGCTAATAAAGATACTATGATCAGCTTTAAAAATTATTTGAAGAATCAATTTAGTATGGTAGATATGCAAGAAGTGAAATTATTTCTAGGTATCAGAGTTAACCAAGATAAAGATATGATTACGTTAGATCAGAGTTCATACTTAAAATCTGTTTTAAATAAATTTAATATGACGGATTGTAAGCCAGTAACTACACCATTACCTGCTAAATTAAATTATCAAGATTTAAATTCTGATGAAACTATTAATGCACCTTGTCGAAATTTGATAGGCTGCTTAATGTATGTCATGTTGTGTACACGACCAGATTTGTGCACAGCCATTAATTTATTAAGTAGGTATCAAAATAAAAATAATAAAGAATTATGGCAATGCCTTAAACGTATTTTAAGATACATAAAAGGTACACTAGAACTTAAATTAGTTTATAAACAAAGTAGTTTCAAACATATTTTGATCGGATATGTAGACTCTGATTGGGCTAACGATGAAACAGACAGAAAAAGTACAACAGGGTACGTTTTCAAATTATTTGAAAATAATACCGTTTGTTGGAATACCAAACGACAAAATTCTGTTGCAACATCGTCCACCGAAGCAGAGTACATGGCACTTTTTGAAGGTGTACGAGAAGCATTATGGCTTAAATCTATTTTGAAAGATCCCGACTAGAAATTTGGCTAGGCAAACCCGAAAACCTATCGGGTCCCGATCAGGAAGTGGCCGGGCATGCTCGCCTAGCATTACCTGGCCAGATCCTGGTCAGGACCCGATCAGGTAATGGCGAGGCATGCCCGCCTAGGATTACCTGCCCAGATCCTGATCAGGGCCCGACTAGGCACTGGCGCGGCATGCCCGCCTAGGATTACCTGGCCAAATCCTGATCAGGACCCGACCAGGCACTGGCGAGGCATGCCAGGGTAGGACTGACACTGGCGAGGCATGCCCGTCTAGCATTACCTGGCCAGATCCTGATCAGGACCCGACCAGGCAATAGCGAGGCATGCCCGCCTAGGATTACCTGGCCAGGACCCGATCAGGCACTGGCGAGGCATGCCCGCCTATGATTACCTGGCCAAATCCTCATCAGGACCAGACCAGGCACTGGCGAGGCAAGCCCGGCTAGCATTACCTGATCATATCCTGATCAGGACCCGACTAGGCACTGTCGAGACATGCCCGCCTAGGATTACCTGGCCAGGATCCGATGTGGCACTGGCGAGGCGTGCCCGGCTAGCATTACCTGACCAGATCCTGATCAGGACCCGATCAGGCACTGGCCAGGCATGCCCGCGCAATCTATCATTACACCCATTATTCATAATATACGTATTATGAATGTGACAAAATTAAACACTGAGTGTAATTAAATGTGATTAAAGGTAATTAAAACTCTGTTACATTGTGTAAAAATCTAAGTAACAAAATATATTTATAATTTTCTGATTTTTCGAATTTTCTTAATTTCGAAAATCATCAATTAAATAAATCTCCGAAGTATTAACGCCGGAATAAAATAATATAAATTAATTTTGTTAATTATTTAGATCATTATCCAATATGCTCGAGAAGACAAAGGGAAAAATGTGTGATAACCGTGCAAGGCGAATTCGTGAACTTACTCACCAACGAGTTAGATTGTTCCTCGAGAGTCAAATTGAATAAGAGCGAAAAAATAGTGAATTTGGCATAACTACATATCTCAGTGTTAGTGGAGTAAATTCTTTGAATGACGATTACCGCGATAGTGACTAAGTAGCGCCGAAAAAGCAGTTGACGTAACATCATAGGAAGTACGAATTTGTAAAATTATTTCTATCTTTAATATTTCACTTACGCAGTTGTTGACAAAAAAATTTCGCAGCGCTATTAATTCGACAATACCGGCATTTATGATTAGCATAACGATTATTGCTTCCGGATTAACGCTTCAGGTAAAAGCGACCCTTCGTTCGTAACCTACTATTCCGATCAGTTTTTGTTGAAGTCTTGTGATGTGAAGTTCGCCGACGGTGGATGGTGACGATGCATGATATTTTCTACGACTGTGATGAGGTAATTCATTTACTAAAACGTGAATATTTGTTAGAAAATAATTATTTCTCAATTTACAGAAGACTCTGACATTTCGAGATCCCCACTGGATAAAAGCAAACAGGTGAGGGCTTTCTCTTCTACATTAAAAAATCCAAAAGATTAGAATGGGTGCATAAAAAAAATTGGTTTTTGTTGTATTTTAACTTTTTTTGCGATTCTTTGTATTTGTACTGTGTTTTTTAGTATATTATCACTTTATTATTTTATCCTGTATATATCGTTTATATTTCATGTGTTTATATTTGTTTATTTTATTTATTCATGTATTATTATTCTTTAATATGTTTGTATTTGTACTGTCTCTTTTGTATGTCGATTTTTGGTGTATTTATTATATTGTGATATCAATAAAATATTGTATAATATAAATTAAGTTTTCTTGACGTGGCCGCGGTCAGGTCTTCCTGACCAGGACCCGGCCGGGATTGCCCGTCTAGCACCCTGTAAGGACTGTAACGCAGATGTCCCGTCGGGTCCTAATCAGGACGACCTGACGTGGACCCGGCCTGGTTCTCCCGATCAGGACCCGGCCGGGCATGCCCGTCTAGCACCCTATAACTCCGGCCCGGTCGGGTCCTGGTCAGGATGACCTGACCGGATCCACGCCAGGAATGCCCGGTCGGGTCCACGTCAGGTCGTCCTGATCAGGACCCGACGGCACATCTGCGTTACAGTCCTTGCCGGGTGCTAGACGAGCAATCCCGGCCGGGTCCTGGTCGGGTACAGGAAATAATTTCTAGTCGGGATATTAATTGTAGTATAACCGAGCCTATAATTATATACGAAGACAATACAGGATGCATAGCAATAGCCAATAATCCTGTTTTTCATAAACGATCAAAACACATTGATGTTAAATATCACTTTACCAGGGAACAAGTGAACAAAAATGTGATAGTTTTAAAATATATTCCAACAGGTAACCAATTGGCAGATGCTCTGACAAAGTCTCTACCTTTCCCAAGGTTGCAGGAACTCCGTTTCAAAATGGGATTGGAGGAAGTCCAGGATCAAAATCGCATTAATAATAATGTTACATAATGGTCTGATTGGGTTTTTAGGGGTTTTCCCAATCCTTGCAATGAATATTGGACCATGTATAACTTTCCCCAAGATATCAATAATATGATAATACAAGCAAGCATATGAGATAATTGTAAATTTTACACTAATTACCGAATGTAAGTTTGTTTCTTTTGATTCAATTTTTCTCTTTTTGAGTGGGAGTATTGGTTTGTTTTATATAATTGTCTTAGTCAACAAAAAGAGAAAAATATAATTTTAAATTCAACGTTCGGAGAATATCTCCTTGAGAATTAAAACCGCTGATGAAAGTGTAAATGAATATAAACAATCTCGCATATACAGTTTTTAAGTTTAGTCATTATTAGATGCTCGTTCTGTTAACTGAATAAAAGGCTTTACGCTTGTATTAAATTATACATCGTCGTTTCAATTATAAATGCCCTTTTCCTATAAAACCTAATAAAATTGAATGATTTTAATGTGTTATAAATAAGCAGGTAATTCGTGGAAAAGATCAAAACAAAATGTAACATTAAATTGTAAAATACAAAACCAGGTTATGTTTTTCAAAATAAACTTGGCTTACTCCTTTAAGCTGGCTTAAGTTAACCGCAATTTAAATGTCACAGCATTAATGTTTATAAATGGAATTTTAATTTTAAGCGAGCTTAAACCTTAAGCCCATCTTATTGTAGCACTTTTTATACACAAAGATTTACTTCTACACTGACGTTAGTATTAACATTTTACAATTCCATAAACAACACTTGTTTTTTACATAACAACGGCTTATACGGGGCATTCGCTACACTATCACTCCCCGTCTTCAGGGTCGCCCTCGACCCTCGGACGATCTACTTCCACAGCACTCCATATCAGCGAATGACTACCATATCAGCGAACTGCTACTGCTACGGCTACTGCTACGGCTACTGCTACGGCTACTGCTACGGCTACTGCTACTGCTACTGCTCCTACTACGGCTACGGCTACTGCTACGGTTACTGCTACTGCTACGATTACGGCTACTGCAACTGCTATTGCTACAGCTACGGCTACTGCTACTGCTGCTACTGCTACAGCTAATGCTTCGGCTACAGCTTCGGTTACTGCTACTGCTACTACTATGACTACTGCCACCGCTACTTCTACTGCTACTACTACAGCTACGGCTTTTGCTACTGCTACGGCTACTGCTACTGCTACTGCTAATGCTACGGCTACGGTTACTGCTACTGCTACAGCTACGGCTACTGCTACTGCTGCTACTGCTGCTACTGCTACGGCTAATGCTTCGGTTACTGCTACTGCTACTGCTACTGCTACCATGCACACCGCTCACGCGCACCGCCCCTCCCCTTCTTAAGAGATTCCGCCAGATCCTTACCAAATCCATTTGCAATAAATTGCAAGTATATGTGTAATTGTGTGCATGTGTATGTGTGCGATTAACTCCATTGAGCGGGTTGGACAGCAAATCCTGTACAAAAATTCATCAGCAGCAAATCGAAACCAAGCAGGCCAATTCTCTTTCTGACCATCAAAGACACCAGGGATGACCAATCCCATCCAATGCTCCAGGTAGAAGAGGAACCTGTCTCTTGAAATCCTCCGCTGCTCCTGCAGTTACTGAAATCCCCAGCAACCGCTTCATGGCTCCAGACGCACAACCCAGTGGTCAACCATCACCAGTTCTTGTACTAAAGATGAACAGCGCCCGTCTCCCAATATGAGTTACAAATGTGAGTGTAGCACTCAAACGGGCCACGCGCGCCAGCCGCACGCAGTCAATCCATTCTAGTGTTTTCCTAAATCTAGACTTAGCTTCGGATTCTGCAGCATCCCGACCCGCGCCAGCCGCTCAACAACTCCATAACGCCGCACAGACTGCACTCCTCGCCTCTCCGCCGCGTGCCATCGCCATCACTTCTGTACTCCATCCCAGGTCCACCAATCCTTTATCCGCTACTTCGGTTCACCAAATCCCGGACGAGCCCCCATTTGTAGCACTTTTTATACACAAAGAGATTTAGTTCTACACTGACGTCAGTATTCACATTTTACGATTACATAAAACTACACTTGTTTTTACATAACAACGGCTTATACGGGGCATTCGCTACATTATGTTCAAACGGTGCATATAGCCATTCATTATATTGTTACAACCGTAATGTTTTCAAATGTACGTATTCGTTTATATACATCTAAATCGTAAAGTATATGCTTGATGTTGTTGCAATTATCATATTTGGTTTATACATTTTTGAATTTCATCTTTAATATACAGTTTTGAAATTGTTTAGGTTTTACTGTTTTGTAATTTTGTTTAACGAGTATCATTTACTTATTTACTTACAGTCTAATATTACTTGTAAATAATTAATTACTCATGTAGAAGATTTTTCATTATTATGGTTGCCTCCTGCGAATTACAATGAAATATTGAATATTGCTTTTGTGTTTCTACCTTGTAAACATATAACATTTATAGTAACAAATAACTGCAATGAGCTGTATTCCGTAATTGAAAAATATAACCCTTAAAATGCTTTAGGATGATAGTCTACAAGCATCAAAGAATACTAACCATCAGTATTTTTTGACTTTAGCTAACCTTGTGAGATATTTTCCAATTCTGTAATAAATTACTGAAACTTTCGCTCTAAAAGCAACGACAAAAGATGTGGAATATTGTCCATTTCGATATTTAAGTTTTTTGGCACAGTCCACATCCAATAAAGTTTCAGTTGATTGAAAGGGTGCTGTAGACCAGAAACGATTTGTAAAACGTACATATGTGAAATTTTTTGTACATAGATCTACCACCAAACTTAATTTAAAAATTTTATTTTTCGTTCAAAGGATGTCCAAGATAGTTTAATAACCAATAAAAAGGATATATCAATCATAGACATGTTTCATATAGATATATAAATTTACAAGGGAATTTTAAATGTAACTGTTTTCTAAAAGTTTAGATGTGCATCCTAGGACATTAAAAATTAATGGAAAGTGAGGTCTATTTGTCATTTTATTAATGCCTTACAAATTTTGGGACACTAGACCATCTACAAATTTCCATATAATTAACCCTAGTTTGTAAATTGTTTTGGGTGGTCGCGTAAGGAAGTTCAACAACACTTGCAAAATTTTCGTGAAATACTGTATAAAGGTCATAGATAACGTTTTTGGTCGTGCCAGGTGGGGAAACTGCATAGTTACAGAAACATATTTTAACATTTCTAATTATTGGCGGATCCGCACAAGGCTAGTGCAGTTAGCTCAATTTATGGTGAATTCGGTTTTGTTTTCACGTCTGCGAAAGAAGAGAAAAATAGAGACAGCAATATCATATATACATATATATATATATATATATATATATATATATATATATATATATATATATATATATATATATATATATATATATATGTTAAAATGTTACGCATGGTGATATTTTTTTCAAATGAGCGGTTTATTTGGAAGATAGATCAGACATATAGAAAATGTGTTCGGCCATCAAATTCATGTTCGTTGTACTCCTTGAAAAACCATATGTTTAGTAACACGTATTCTTAAAAATCGTGCACTGAAATACAAACTACCTTATGCCAAAAAATCCTTTGTCGCTTCGCCTATCGGCTCCGCTCCTCATCTGAATATCGTACACTCTGCACCCTTAACCCTGAACGCCGTACTCTGTAACCCCTACTATAATCAATGATGTACATTCTATCAAATATTATTGTAAAAAGCAAGCTGACCCTATCAAATTAGCCTTGATCCGGTACAAACTGACTAATTTGTTCGGCCAGAAAACCCCTTGTGGCTTTGCCTATCGGCGACATTTCATTAAAACTTTCCTACTATTTCAAACACCAACAACACGGACGTAATTATAACATTGCAGTCCTCCGTCGAGATTAATTAAAAGGTTAAATGATGAATAAATACTGCGAAAGACAACGTTCCATACTCGTAATTGTCAAGTTTCGTGGGTTCCCCTCTCCATGACATGAACAATGGCTGATTTGTCGACATTTGAGAAACAGCAATTCACCCCGACTAGAAATTATTTCCTGTACCCGACCAGGACCCGGCCGGGATTGCTCGTTTAGCACCCGGCAAGGACTGTAACGCAGATGTGCCGTCGGGTCCTGATCAGGACGACCTGACGTGGACCCGACCGGGCATTCCTGGCGTGGACCCGGTCAGGTCATCCTGACCAGGACCCGATCGGGCCGGCGTTATAGGGTGCTAGACGGGCATGGCCGGCCGGGTCCTGATCGGGAGGACCTGACCGGGTCCACGTCAGGTCGTCCTGATCAAGACCCGACGGGACATCTGCGTTACAGTCCTTACAGGGCGCTAGACGTGCAATCCCGGCCGGGTCCTGGTCAGGAAGACCTGACCGCGTCCACGTCAAGAAAACTTAATTTATATTATACAATATTTTATTGATATCACAATATAATAAATACACCAAAAATCGACATACAAAAGAGACGGTACAAACACAAACATATTAAAGAATAATAATACATGAATAAATAAAATAAATAAAATAAACAAATATAAACACATGAAATATAAACGATATATACAGGATAAAATAATAAAGTGATAATATACTAAAAAACACAGTACAAATACAAAGAATCGCAAAAAAACTTAAAATACAACAAAAACCAATTTTTTTTTATGCACTCATTCTAATCGTTTGGATTTTTTAATGTAGAAGAGAAAGCCCTCACCTGTTTGCTTTTATCCAGTGGGGACCTCGAAATGTCAGAGTCTTCTGTAAATTGAGAAATAATTATTTTCTAACAAATATTCACGTTTTAGTAAATGAATTACCTCATCACAGTCGTAGAAAATACAATATGCATCGGCACCATCCACCGCCGGCGAACTTCACATCACAAGACTTGAATAAAAACTGGTTGGAATAGTAATAGATAACGAACGAAGGGTCGCTTTTACCTGAAGCGTTAATCCGGAAGCAATAATCGTTATGCTAATCATAAATGTCGGTATTGTCCAATTAATAGCCCTGCGAAATTTTTTTGTCAACAACTGCGTAAGTAAAATATTAAAGATAGAAATAATTTTACAAATTCGTACGTCCTATGATATTACGTCAACTGCTTTTTCGGCACTACTTAGTCACTATCGCGGTAATCGTCATTCAAAGAATTTACTCCGCTAACACTGAAATATGGAGTTATGCCAAATTCACTATTTTTTCCCTCTAATTCAATTTGACTCTCGAGGAACAATCTAACTCGTTGGTGAGTAAGTTCGCGAATTCGCCTTGCACGGTTATCACACATTTTTCCCTTTGTCTTCTCGAGCATATTGGATAATGATCTAAATAATTAACAAAATTAATTTATATTATTTTATTCCGGCGCGAAATTAAGAAAATTCGAAAAAATCAGAAAATTATAAATATATTTTGTTACTTAGATTGTTACACAATGTAACAGAGTTTTAATTACCTTTAATCACATTTAATTACACTCAGTGTTTAATTTTGTCACATTCTTAATACGTATATTGTGAATAATGGGTGTAATGATAGATTGGGCGGGCATGCCTGGCCAGTGCCTGGTCGGGTCCTGATCAGGATATGGTCAGGTAATGCTAGCCGGGCTTGCCTTGCCAGTGCCTGGTCTGGTCCTGATGAGGATTTGGCCAGGTAATCATAGGGGGGCATGCCTCGCCAGTGCCTGATCGGGTTCTGGCCAGGTAATCCTAGGCGGGCATGCCTCGCTATTGCCTGGTCGGGTCCTGATCAGGATCTGGCCAGGTAATGCTAGACGGGCATGCCTCGCCAGTGTCAGTCCTACCCTGGCATGCCTCGCCAGTGCCTGGTCGGGTCCTGATCAGGATTTGGCCAGGTAATCCCAGGCGGGCATGCCGCGCCAGTGCCTAGTCGGGCCCTGATCAGGATCTGGGCAGGTAATCCTAGGCGGGCATGCCTCGCCATTACCTGATCGGGTCCTGACCAGGATCTGGCCAGGTAATGCTAGGCGAGCATGCCCGGCCACTTCCTGATCGGGACCCGATACGTTTTCGGGTTTGCCTAGCCAAATTTCTAGTCGGGACATTACAATCTTTAAAGAAATAATGATTTTCCTCGCCTGGAAATGACCACCAATAGTATCAGGGCCCCTTATACTGTGTTTCGCGGAAATTCGAGAGTTATCGAACTTCCTTAACTGATTTTATATCATTTTCAGAATTATCGTTCAAGCGAATGAATGTTTTGTTCATTTTTATAAACAAACTCAGACTAATTTAAGAAATTATTTCCCTTATAGATAAAGCAATAATCGTTCGACAATAGGCTTTTCTATAATATGAGAGGATTAAAAGCAAACTTCAATAATATATTCGTTCACTATCGATAAAACAAAATACGTCCAAATGAAGTGAGCGAGTCAATGAGTGAGTTTTAGATCGAAAAATATTGAACAACCCCTCATTTGCAGTTAGCCGTACAACAAAATCAATGCCCTTGACTGTATACAAATGTAAACGCATTGCTAAACTAATTATATTTTTTCCATATAATTCGTGATATGGAATTTTTAGATAATTTATCTGTTTCAATATTGTTTATTAACCCGACTAGAAATTATTTCCTGTACCCGACCAGGACCCGGCCGGGATTGCTCGTCTAGCACCCGGCAAGGACTGTAACGCAGATGTGCCGTCGGGTCCTGATCAGGACGACCTGACGTGGACCCGACCGGGCATTCCTGGCGTGGACCCGGTCAGGCCATCCTGACCAGGACCCGATCGGGCCGGCGTTATAGGGTGCTAGACGGGAATGCCCGGCCGGGTCCTGATCGGGAGGACCTGACCGGGTCCACGTCAGGTCGTCCTGATCAGGACCCGACGGGACATCTGCGTTACAGTCCTTACCGGGTGCTAGACGGGCAATCCCGGCCGGGTCCTGGTCAGGAAGACCTGACCGCGGCCACGTCAAGAAAAATTAACTTATATTATACAATATTTTATTGATATCACAATATAATAAATACACCAAAAATCGACATACAAAAGAGACGGTACAAATACAAACATATTAAAGAATAATAATACATGAATAAATAAAATAAATAAAATAAACAAATATAAACACATGAAATATAAACGATATATACAGGATAAAATAATAAAGTGATAATATACTAAAAAACACAGTACAAATACAAAGAATCGCAAAAAAACTTAAAATACAACAAAAACCAATTTTTTTTTATGCACTCATTCTAATCGTTTGGATTTTTTAATGTAGAAGAGAAAGCCCTCACCTGTTTGCTTTTATCCAGTGGGGACCTCGAAATATCAGTCTTCTGTAAATTGAGAAATAATTATTTTCTAACAAATATTCACGTTTTACTAAATGAATTACCTCATCACTGTCGTAGAAAATACTAATATCTTCACGGTCCTCCGTCGGCCGCAACCTCACTTCACAAGACTTGAATAAAAACTGGTTGGAATAGTAGATTTCGAATTGAAGGGTCGCTTTTACCTGAAGCGTTAATCCGGAAGCAATAAACGTTATGCTAATCATGAATGTCGGTATTGTTAAAGCACTGCGAAATTTTGTTGTCAACAACTGTGTAAGTAAAATATTAAAGATAGAAATAATTTTACAAATTCGTACGTCCTATGATGTTACGTCAACTGCTTTTTCGGCACTACTTAGTCACTATAGCGGTAATCGTCATTCAAAGGATTTACTCCACTAACACTGAGATATGTAGTTATGCCAAATTCACTATTTTTTCGCTCTAATTCAATTTGACTCTCGAGGAACAATCTAACTCGTTGGTGAGTAAGTTCACGAATTCGCCTTGCACGGTTATCACACATTTTTCCCTTTGTCTTCTCGAGCATATTGGATAATGATCTAAATAATTAACAAAATTAATTTATATTATTTTATCCCGGCGTTAATACTTCGGAGATTTATTTAATTGATGATTTTCGAAATTAAGAAAATTCAGAAAATCAGAAAATTATAAATATATTTTGTTACTTAGATTTTTACACAATGTAACAGAGTTTTAATTACCTTTAATCACATTTAATTACACTCAGTGTTTAATTTTGTCACATTCATAATACGTATATTATGAATAATGGGTGTAATGATAGATTGCGCGGGCATGCCTGGCCAGTGCCTGATCGGGTCCTGGCCAGGTAATCCTAGGCGGGCATGTCTCGACAGTGCCTGGTCGGGTCCTAATCAGGATATGGTCAGGTAATGCTAGCCGGGCTTGCCTTGCCAGTGCCTGGTCTGGTCCTGATGAGGATTTGGCCAGGTAATCATAGGCGGGCATGCTTCGCCAGTGCCTGATCGGGTCCTGGTCAGGTAATCCTAGGCGGGCATGCCTCGCTATTGCCTGGTCGGGTCCTGATCAGGATCTGGCCAGGTAATGCTAGACGGGCATGCCTCGCCAGTGTCAGTCCTACCCTGGCATGCCTCGCCAGTGCCTGGTCGGGTCCTGATCAGGAGTTGGCCAGGTAATCCTAGGCGGGCATGCCGCGCCAGTGCCTAGTCGGGCCCTGATCAGGATCTGGGCAGGTAATCCTAGGCGGGCATGCCTCGCCATTACCTGATCGGGTCCTGACCAGGATCTGGCCAGGTAATCCTAGGCGAGCATGCCCGGCCACTTCCTGATCGGGACCCGATACGTTTTCGGGTTTGCCTACCCAAATTTCTAGTCGGGAAAGGTACAAATAGTATACATATAGGTAATTATGCCTTTATTGCCTATTTCTTGCTAGTATTACCATTTTATATAACTATCTTGCCTCTACTTATGAGTCATCTAAAAAGAAATAAGATACAATATTTTTTAGTAACACTCATAGCCTCATAGCGTAGGTACGAAAAGTACAAGTAATTGAGCAACAAAGCAACGATCGATAAATACAGAAAATAGTGTAGCATTAGCAGTAGTACCACAACAGAGGTAGACATGGAGATTTAATATAATTTGCAATTGTACTAAATTTGTCAAAATGTGTGCACTAAAATTAACCAACATATTTATCTCATTTTTATTAAAGAGCATAGTTGGGACGTACACAGAAAGTAGTAATCTGTCGTTTTTGTTTTTGTCAAAGATTCTATCCCAACCATCTTAAGTATGTAGTCTAAGTTAGATTACGTCCAATAACTAACCCAAAACTAAACTCGACCCTGTTTCACCCGTCCCCCGGGAAATTGCTTATTATTACGATACCGGATCGGTAAAACGGTAACAAAAAGGAAAACGAAACTTTTTACGGTCCCTCTGCCATTCTCCCTGTCATTATATTCGCAGCTCGGAAATTAGCCCACGAACATAAAAATATTCGCGGTTCGACTGGACCGTACGTCCGTCGTCCGGAGACGGAAATTATTCTTCCCTGATTAAGAGCGGACCCGACCTGCGTTGTATTTTTTCCCGTGAGCGCTGCGGAACAACCCTCATTTGTAAAAATGACACGACGAATTCCCCAGGACGTCCGAGGGACTTTTATTTTACGTCTCATTTTCTTCCTGCGACGTTTATCGAGAGTTATCAGGAGCGAGGACGATTGACGGCGGTTTTTTTCTCGACAACCGGGGGTCTGTTTGGATATGGTTGTCCGAGTGGTTAGACGAAAAAGTGGAAAGCAGATTAGGGACTGTAGGTCGGATTAGAAATTGCTGCGCTACGCCAATGGAAGGAGTGGAAATCGAAGCAGCATGACGTGCAGTTTAAAGCTCTGTGCAACATATCTCAAACTAGACGATTTTTCGACATAGCAATGGCCATTGACTGAATGGTGATAACTTGGAGGACAGATCAAGTTTTGAGCTCCTAGCATGAAGTTCTTTGGAGAATTTTTGTTCAGATTGTTCGCTGGAAAAAATTAACTTCTTCGATATAGAATTGGGTGTCTTTTTGGTGTTCTCCAATTTTCATATTCCCAGAAGCTTAAATGGTTTTAAATAAATAATAAAAAAAATTTACCCATCTATTAAGTCTATCTCAATTTTTACCCTTGGCGTAAATTTTCCATTTAAATAGGGCTTTTATCTTTGTAGGATCAATATTTTCTTTCGACCGCAGTATTTATTTAAAAAATTTTGAAACACCCCGACTAGAAATTTGGCTAGGCAAACCCGAAAACGTATCGGGTCCCGATCAGGAAGTGGCCGGGCATGCTCGCCTAGGATTACCTGGCCAGATCCTGGTCAGGACCCGATCAGGTAATGGCGAGGCATGCCTGCCTAGGATTACCTGCCCAGATCCTGATCAGGGCCCGACTAGGCACTGGCGCGGCATGCCCGCCTAGGATTACCTGGCCAAATCCTGATCAGGACCCGACCAGGCACTGGCGAGGTATGCCAGGGTAGGACTGACACTGGCGAGGCATGCCCGTCTAGCATTACCTGGCCAGATCCTGATCAGGACCCGACCAGGCAATAGCGAGGCATGCCCGCCTAGGATTACCTGGCCAGGACCCGATCAGGCACTGGCGAGGCATGCCCGCCTATGATTACCTGGCCAAATCCTCATCAGGACCAGACCAGGCACTGGCAAGGTAAGCCCGGATAGCATTGCCTGACCAGATCCTGATCAGGACCCGACCAGGCACTAGCCAGGCATGCCCGCGCAATTTATCATTACACCTATTATTCATAATATACGTATGAAGAATGTGACAAAATTAAACATTGAGTGTAATTAAATGTGATTAAAGGTAATTAAAACTCTGTTACATTGTGTAAAAATCTAAGTAACAAAATATATTTATAATTTTCTGATTTTTTCGAATTTTCTTAATTTCGCGCCGGAATAAAATAATATAAATTAATTTTGTTAATTATTTAGATCATTATCCAATATGCTCGAGAAGACAAAGGGAAAAATGTGTGATAACCGTGCAAGGCGAATTCGCGAACTTACTCACCAACGAGTTAGATTGTTCCTCGAGAGTCAAATTGAATTAGAGGGAAAAAATAGTGAATTTGGCATAACTACATATTTCAGTGTTAGTGGAGTAAATTCTTTGAATGACGATTACCGCGATAGTGACTAAGTAGTGCCGAAAAAGCAGTTGACGTAATATCATAGGACGTACGAATTTGTAAAATTATTTCTATCTTTAATATTTTACTTACGCAGTTGTTGACAAAAAAATTTCGCAGCGCTATTAATTGGACAATACCGACATTTATGATTAGCATAACGATTATTGCTTCCGGATTAACGCTTCAGGTAAAAGCGACCCTTCGTTCGTTATCTATTACTATTCCAACCAGTTTTTATTCAAGTCTTGTGATGTGAAGTTCGCCGGCGGTGGATGGTGCCGATGCATTGTATTTTCTACGACTGTGATGAGGTAATTCATTTACTAAAACGTGAATATTTGTTAGAAAATAATTATTTCTCAATTTACAGAAGACTGACATTTCGAGGTCCCCACTGGATAAAAGCAAACAGGTGAGGGCTTTCTCTTCTACATTAAAAAATCCTAAAGATTAGAATGGGTGCATAAAAAAAATTGGTTTTTGTTGTATTTTAACTTTTTTTGCGATTCTTTGTATTTGTACTGTGTTTTTTAGTATATTATCACTTTATTATTTTATCCTGTATATATCGTTTATATTTCATGTGTTTATATTTGTTTATTTTATTTATTTTATTTATTCATGTATTATTATTCTTTAATATGTTTGTGTTTGTACTGTCTCTTTTGTATGTCGATTTTTGGTGTATTTATTATATTGTGATATCAATAAAATATTGTACAATATAAATTAAGTTTTCTTGACGTGGCCCCGGTCAGGTCTTCCTGACCAGGACCCGGCCGGGATTGCTCGTCTAGCACCCGGCAAGGACTGTAACGCAGATGTGCCGTCGGGTCCTGATCAGGACGACCTGACGTGGACCCGGTCAGGTCCTCCCGATAAGGACCCGGCCGGGCATGCCCGTCTAGCACCCTATAACGCCCGCCCGATCGGGTCCTGGTCAGGATGACCTGCCCGGGTCCACGCCAGGAATGTCCGGTCGGGTCCACGTCAGGTCGTCCTGATCAGGACCCGACGGCACATCTGCGTTACAGTCCTTGCCGGGTGCTAGACGAGCAATCCCGCCCGGGTCCTGGTCGGGTACAGGAAATAATTTCTAGTCGGGACTGTAAACTTTATCCAGCTCCAGGTACAGCTGTATATTTTGCATAATCGCTTTTAACTAGTTAGTTATTTCACTCGTTTGTAAGAAAGGAAAATTGAATTTTTTTCGTATTATCATTTGATTGTCTATCATTTCACATTTCCTTGCTCCTGTAACATGTATACGAAAGTTTGCTTAAATTCTTTGTTCACCATGATGTGAAGAGAGGCTCCGAATCCTCTAGAAATAATGCTCCTCGTTTTAAAATAGCCCTAATTAAAAAGAAAAGAACGTAATCGAGAAACAATCCAATAACCATATACGATATTCTTACAATAATGTTAACATCATAAGTCCTAAAAAATATCAAAAAAAGAAAACTAGCTTAATTCGGACACATTATGAGGAACCACAAATATCGCACTCGTCAGCTGATTATGGGAGAAAATTGAGAAGCAAAAGCGGAGCAGATTGACGACGATTATCGTTGGTGAAAAATCTTCCCGAATGGATTGGGAACACTTCATTAAATTTATTACGTTCCCATACATCTTTAGTAAGGTCATGAGTATAAACTTCCTGTAACTTTAATGGACTAAACCCTCTAAAATCTAGCGCCTAGGTATATCGACCATCACCTTTATTATCCCGATAACTGACCTAGCACGAATTTCAAATAGCGGTTCGTAACCCTTCAGCTGCGGACGATCGACGACGATAAGAAAGACCGTTTAGAAACCCATAAAAAGAGTGAATAAGAACGTAATTATTTGCTTAAAATGTATGTTGAGAGAACCTGCCAACGTCGATCCTGCCACTCAAGTAACTCTATAGGAATAACATCGAGTATACTCATTTATTTTAACATTGTGAGTGTAAAGCTTTTGGAAGCTATTCGACACAATTGGTCTAGCACGTATAAATTGACAATTTAGCTTTAGCTCTTTCCTATGATGTAGTGTTTTGCATGGCATCCCTGTTTTACGATGTGTTCCCCTTTTCATTTTAATCGCAAACATTTCTATCCAAATCTATCGCTGCGCCGGTAGTTTTTACAACCCTGCGCGCGGGGTGGCTGCGGGGGAGGAAAAGCTAACGTATGGATGCTGTAAATTCGCGGCGAAATCGTGAATGAGCGCGGAATAAATGAGGCGAGTTAATAGTTTCAAATGGAGCTGTTTTGTTAAGGGAATCGCAGGCGAGGAATACCAAGTATGGGCTATGCATTTTTCGCTACGCCCCGTTTACGGGCTCTAAAATTTTAAATTAGAGCGCTTTGCGTCCCTGCACAATTCACGAACGACGACGTACCATTCAGTTGTATTGAAAACCTTAAGGATTTCACTCGGAAGAATAACGGATATATCGCGTCAGAGTGCATATGCGAGTGTAGGAGAGGGAGAGGGAGAGAAATATAATGCGTTTTGTGCATCCAGAACCGTGAAGGGAATTTTCTATTCTTTCTTTTCGTACCTGCGCCGCTAGTTTTTTATTTTACAATAAAATACTATATCTAAAGGAATGGGATTCTCCGATCCATGTAGCAATTCAAAAACTTTTATACTTTAGAAGACAATGGAATGACCTACAACAACGCATTGGAACTATTGGAGATGTTAAATAAGAAAACCAATTCGAATAATTGTTTCACTAAAACCTATCGTTAAGAATTCCTTACTAGTACAAGCTATTCAAATATAAGCACCTAATACGTGTCTCATACTTTCCCTAAGGATTCACCACATTCCCTGATTTTTGCATATAGGTTATATAGGTGTGTATGACACCTACACTGCGATACGTACTTACTGTGGAAATTTTTAATTCTCTTAAATCATTTCGAAAATATTATTTAAGGAGACATCAAGTATAACCTAGTTGAGGTGGGTAACCTTTGAGGGGAGGAGGATTTTACAATCGACTATCCCCCTACACCTACCTATACATACAAACATATACAATACAAGATGTTGTCCAAACCATTTCGGAGCGTGAGCCATAAGCGTGCCTGGTTAAAAACTTTTAGCTAATCGAGCACTCTTAAATACATTTCGTCAGAAGGGAAACTCAGGCGTAGGGTATTTTTCTGAAAATTTTGTAGCCAGGTAAGAGCGTGTCAAGTGTAAATTTAAGTCACGTGTAATTAAGTTCCACCTCTACTTATCACACCCTTCGAATGAAGAATCCGGAGTTTACCTCTTTTTCGGAGTCCAAGGTATTTAGTGTAAAGTTTCTAGCAATTTCAGCAATCTCAATTAAATATCATGGGAAATTCAGTTGATCCATTTTTTAGATCAATTTCGAAGCCAAAGTTTTAAGCGTGTCCAGTGTCACACTTCTACTTATATAGACGCCGTTCAATAAACGCTAGCCCCACGCGAAAAAATGAAGGGATTTTAATTTGGTAAAACAATTCGGACCCTAAAATATAACAGGTCAGAATATTTCCTAGTTTCTAACTAGAAAGTTTCTAACTTAAAAATACGGTTGGGAGAAAATTGTGGGAAACGAGAACGATGGTGTATCGTATACATTATAAACCCAGTGACCCTTCCTACCACTCTCTGTCTCTGGAAGCGTTCCCTCTACTTATGGAATAGTAGTCCAGAATAGAACAAGACCGTCAAAGAAAATAAAAGGGATATCCCAACATTACATACCATATTATACCAATAGAAAAATGGACAGAACACCACAAAAGTCTACTCTATGATGATATGAACACAAGAAATAGCAGATGACATGGAAACAACAGGAGCAGACCCTTTAGACGGAATAATTACAAACCGAATTTAAAAAACTAAAAATCGAAAATGTACAGGACTAGACAGACTAAATTTAGAACTAAGAAAATATGGTGGAGTATTTCTGAAGTAAAGATGATCACACCTTTATAAGAGATGAAGCCCAATGTGAACAGGAACAATGTGAAACAACAAAAGAACGGGGAGTAATCCCTACATTCAAAACGGTAAAATAAATAAATCCAACTATCATGGTAATAGCTTACTAAACCTAGCACGTTTCGTTGCAAACGAAATTTCCAGGAAAAGAGGCAGCGACCCAATACGGCCCAATCATTGTATGCGCATACGTGCATTAAAGAATCTCTCAAGGATCATTACAACAACGGAAACTGGGTACATTCTTTCATTCACATCTATTCGTCCATTTATTTTCAACGACCATTCTCACTAGTCGGGACTCTCACAATTAACATCCACTAGTTGAGATTCTCAATCATCAATACGACAACCAACCACGACTCTCACTAGTCAAAACTTTCACTAACTATTTCCACTACTTAACACTCTCAATCATTCAAAAACTTACCCACATTCACTTCAGACATACACATTTACATTCGCGTAATTCTATGTTAATATACTTGTTTATTCAATTTTATATTTTCTACAATCTTTTAACGATAAAATGTGTATGGTGTTAACTGTGTTTCAACTCAGATTCAGAAATGAATTATTACATCTAAGGGCTTTTATGCCGCTTGGCTTTTACCTCTATCTTTTTGGACTAAATGTACTAAGTGATTTTGGCCCATGGCGAGTGATTTATTTATTTCCTGATTAGAGGCAGAAACAAAAATATTTTTATTCATTTAAAACAAGTGAACATTGGAAACACTGAAGAAGTTCGTGTATTGACGATGTTTCCACACTAAAACTGCCTATATATAAATGTAGAGAATATAACCAAGAAACTTTTCTGGCATTCAAAGAGAAAAATCCTTTGATACGGTAGGTCACATGCTATAGACAATAATGAAGAGAACGGGGTAGCCAAAAACATTTGATAATAGTGTCATGACGCCTAATTTATGTAACTAAAGTGAGTAGTTTTCGGAAAATCCGTTATAGTTTCGTTAATTTCCCAGATATCCATCCAACTGATCCATAAATCTGTTTTTTGTACTAATCAGTGGATTGAGCAATTGATCGTCACATGTCACTTCTTCACAGAAACAAACAACTTTGTTTAGGAAGCTAATTTTCTACTCACTTATTCAAAAACCAACGTTTTCACCAAGCCTCTGATCCCGAAATCTTGCTTTAAATCACAGTCAGTAGTTTGCAAAAATCCGATAATCAGTTTTCCAGAAAAATCTCATATTTTGCCCTCTCAACTAATATCCACGTTAATTATTAAAGAATTGAGGTTTTCTTTATCCAACTGGCAAAGTATACACAGCATACGATCAATTTTGTGACTTTTTTTTGAAATATTTATTTCTGAAAAAATATTTTTGACCATTTCCTGTCCTATAAATGAAGTAAAACTCAACCGGAGTCTTAACGCGTCTTATAAACGAAGGGCTTCACTCACTAAACCCAGTTTCCTATATAAACCAAGTTTCCCCTCTAAACCACCACATAATGGAGTACTACTAATACTCTCTCACGCGCAGAAAGTGAAAGAATCCAAGTCGGGAAGTTAATTTAATCCCATGAAAGGAACCCTGGATCGAAATCAAATTTGAATTGAAGACCAAGAAACTCTCCTCGCCTCCCGAAACAAAAGACCAGCATCGAGAAGTAAATGATGGAAGTTCGGCGCTCCCCCCAGACAATGAATCCGACGGGGCTTCTTGTATTCCTCTTTCGCTCCCGTAAGATGTGTATGTATGTATAAAGTTTGCTCGGCAGACGTCGGGATTGATTCGTAGGGAGTTGTCGCGAGAGCTACTCGTAATGGGAAAGTTGCGAAAAGAAGGCCGAGAAAAGGCAATGAGAGGTTTTTATCAGCCTCGCGTAGAGTACTAACTTAACGATGTTCGCTACCTATAAAAAGAATGCACAAATTTTTTGCTTAAAGTTTTGTAATTTTTGACAAAAAATCGCATGATGTTCAGACAATTTTAGCCAATACATGAGGATAAAATATGGTTTTAATATGGGCTCTAATGGGGATTTTAGAAAGTGAATGTTTTCTGACACAAAAATAGGGTTATATTTTTTTGACTAAAATTGTCGGTATTACAATAACGTATGCACAAAAATTACAATGAAAGTCCTATAAAGTACAATAACCATATAATGTCAAAATGGTGGTTATCAATTTATCTAGTTGGCCGTTGGGTAAGGTAGCAAGCGGATCGGAAGTGGCAATTAAATGAAGGAGAAAGTACTAACAAATGCGCATACGTTGTTGTGGAAAATTTTGTTTTGACTATGACAATTTCGGTGATGAGAATTTCCACTTGCGAGTACCAAAATGTGTTGCAACTTTGGTAAAATTTTCCTTGTGTACAAATGATGTCGAAAACTTTTTGTAGGTGATTGGAGATTGTGCCAAACCTTCCATAGTTTTCTCAATGTCAATACCAACTATTTTTGATAAATGGAATCATTGATACCCTCATTTTTTATTCCGATCATCATTTTCATTGGGCTCAATTATGGCCATTAACACATTGAATGTTAATTTTAGAGTTGATTTCGTAGCAACGAATTTTTCAAAATTTATTCTGCAATCCTTACAATTTTCCTGTATGACCTCTCTATAATATTATTTTAATGTTATTTGATTACGACGTTGCAGCTGTAATAAATAGTATATGTTATAAATGATATCCCGACTTGCAACAATAAGTTCAAATGCCTCTCCTAATATAAATATATATTATATATGACACACATTCTTGGTTTTATTCATTGTTGTGGCCAGTTTTTAAAATTAATTGCCCCACTTTCTGGAACAAGACTTCCACTTTATTCCCTAAATTCCGGTAAAGTGTTAGCAAGAGACTACAATGAAGTGACGAACAACAAGAGATATATTTTTATTAAGTGTCTTTTTCGATGCCAATGAATTCTCCATCAAAGGGTTTCACCACCTGTTTTCTTTCAAATGATAACTTGTAGTGTATGTGTATTTTATCTTGATAAACGCCATAATAAATGTTTTACTTGAGGGCTACCTGAGAGTTTTCTTTCACGATTCCTGTCGTCGTTCTGAGAACCCATTCCATGTATTTCATTTGAATTTTAACCATTTCACTATTGTTTATAACATGTTTATATCCTTAAGGCCATTATGCCTTACCTTCTATCCTTTTGGACCTATAAGAATTATTCGGGTTTATGCGGTGAATCACCAATGGTAAATGCGGAGGGTCGATATTGATGGACGATATTTTGTTAAACTTGATATTTTTAACTAGCTACATAAATTTCGGAAGAATATTGAAAAGGAATTGTGTTTTCTCTGAGGGATGCAATACGTCCAAACAATACAGTAAAAATTGGATATAAAAAAAATCAATGTTTCCTTCAATCATAGGGATCACTGTACTAAAACGGATGTAAACGTGTCGATATAAAATATTTAAAGGGAATTAGTATTTGCCTATTTATTTTAAACGAGAATTCTGCAATAAGTAATTTAAAAACATATCGATTAGATAGATACGAGATAAAGATTAGAGGTTAGAGAAAGGCATTACAAATTTTCAAAACGTAGAAAAGCGTAAGTAGTTTTATTTTTTGAAAATCATGGAAAGTAGAGAAATCATTTATCTAATTTTCATAGAGGTAAAAGATATATATACAAGTTATCTGTCAGCTGCCAGACACTTTTTCCGGGAGTTATATCAACTAAAAACAAAGGATTAATATAAAGAAGAGTAAACCACCGAGTCAGCAAATAAATCCTAAAAAAACAACACGCAGCAGAACAGCAGCAGTCAGTCAGTAAATCAGTCCCGAGTCGTCAGTTGGTCAACGTCGGTCCTTCGCATTTTATATTATATATTGAATCTTTAATTAGTGTATCTATTATATAAAAATGAGTCGCTGAATGTGTTGCTAAGCGCAAAACTCGAGAACGGTTGGACCGATTTCGCTAATTCTTTTTTTAAAATATTCCTTGAAGTACGAGGATGGTTCTTACGGAGAGAAAAATTCTAAAAAAAAAAATAAAAATTTTAAATTTCCTGAAAAAGTCTAAAAACAACAATTTTCTATACTCCCATACAAAAGATTTGTGATAATACTTAAAAGTCAATTTGAACTTTACAAATACTAAAAAAAAAAAAAATTTAAATTTCCTGAAAAAGTCTAAAAACAACACTTTTCTATACTCCCATACAAAAGATTTGTGATAATACTTAAAAGTCAATTTGAACTTTAAAAATACTAAAAAAAAAAAATTTTAAATTTCCTGAAAAAGTCTAAAAACAACACTTTTCTATACTCCCATACAAAAGATTTGTGATAATACTTAAAAGCCAATTTGAACTTTAATACCATACGATAAAGTTTGTGTTAGTGGAGAGGTTCCGGGAAGGCAAAACAATTGAGTGACGTTAGTATCATATAAATATTAATGTTAATATTTGTCAATATTTATTTTTTTAATCAGAAACAAATTGTCTATGGTAAAATGTAAATTGTCTGTGGTAAAATGTCACTTGAAATGTAAATATCTCTTTGCTGTGCATCTATAATATTACTAAACCTAAAATACACAAATTTCTATAAAATTAAAAAAGGGTTGTGTGTTTGTGACTTACTAAATATGTAAATATGTATGCTCCTATAAGGCGGCGGACAAATTTAGGCAGGAGAACCCGAAATGCAACAAATCAAATGCATTATCAATCTAATCGCACTGCCCAAGAACGTGAAGATCGCAATGAACGTGAAAGAATTCGCTTAAGACAGACCCGTGAAGCGCGACATTCGACTAAAAATGGTGCAAGTTTGAATCGAGCTGCTTTTTGTTACGATATGTCAATTGATTACAGTGCCTACAACTGTGTTGCTATTGGACCTATGAACTCAGTTTGCCAATATTGTAAGGCATTGAAATACAAAAATGAAGCCAATGGATTGTGTTGCGCAAATGGAAAGGTGAAATTGATACCATTGCTTCCACCTCCAGAGCCATTGTTACTCATTAGTTTTAGGAATAGGAACAGATTCAATACACTTTTTAAAGAATATTCAACAATATAACGACTGCTTTCAAATGACTTCATTTGAAGCATCAAAAGTAGTTCGGGAAAATTTTATGCCAACTTTTAAGGTTTGTAATAGTATTTGCAGTTGTATGTTAATTAATCATAACTATTATAGCCCATATACATTTTTACAATACATTTTTTCAATCAAACAAAAAATATCGTGTACCATAAAGTACTACAATAAAAATGAAACTTGATTTAGAATAAGTAAAAATAAAATCAAATATAATAAGTAGGTATCATAATAAGAAATCTGAAATTGTGATTTTCATTGTGATTTTTTAGTGACTATTAAAAGAATTTTGTAAGTTTTATAATTTTTAATTTTTGACATAATGTAATTGTTGACTTATTAACTTAAAAAAATAAAAAATTAAAGAATCGACTGTTAGGCGATACGAAGTTCGCCAGGTCAGCTAGTTAGTAATAAAGTTAAGTTTTTAAAAACGATAGTTTCGAAAGCGGAACTAAAACTGGCGCAGTCAGTAGGATATTCGTACGGTTTCCGGTAGTGACTTTCGCATCGTGTCGAAAAACTCTCTTCGGGGACTAAGTGTATCAACACCTAAGTACGGATAACAGAATTCGTATCTTCGAATTTATCAGACAATTGTGAAGTGAAGAAGAAAGAAGAAAACAAGAAAGAATAATTCAACCGACCGAAAACAGGACGTGGAACTGGGACAGCATCGCCCATCCTCGCAGAAAAACAACCAACAGACTTCAACCCACAGTGAAAGAAGAAAAATGACCAGCGTAGTCTTCCTTACACTGTAAGTCATTAAAACGTTCTAACAATCTAAGAAAATTTATGTCTGTAGAAGATTTAACGAACGCTCTAGAGAATTTGAGTTCGACTGACTCTTCAAATTCCCAAATACCAAAGCTTAAACATATAATCCGACCCCCAATCTTAAATCTTTCAAACCCATCAACTAACGAAATGGCTCAATTTAGACCCGAATTTCTAAATTGCGTACCCGAATTCAATGGTAATCCGGACGACCTAAACCGATTCTTAAATGTGAGTGGATCACTAATAGATTAATTCTACGATAATCAAAATCCAAATAATTTCCAAAACGTATACTTATTAAACTCGATTATCTCAAAATTAAAAGGCAATGCAAAAACAGTTGTAAATATACAAGGTACCCTCACCTGGGATAATTTGAAAAGGCTACTAATAATAAACTTCTCTGACCAAAGAGACGAAATCTGTTTAAATCGCGATCCTGTAATGCTAAGACAAGTACCGCATGAGAGTCCACAAAAATTTTATGATAGGGTTTTACATCTTTTAAATTTATTGTGCTGTTATATAGACGTTCACGAAATAACAAGAGAAGGTAAAGATTTAAAAAGAAAGTTATATCAAGATGTCGCTTTAAAAACATTTTTAGCAGGTCTTAGAGAACCACTAGCCACCACGATTAGGTGCATGAAACCTCAAACTTTAAGTGAAGCTATGCAATTTGTTCACCAAGAAGAAAATATTCAATATTTTCAAAATAATACCAATAGGAATGCAGCGTGACCACAAATCCCATTCAATTCTCATAAAATTCCAAGTCATCAACAAAACCAAAATCAATACCAACACTTTAACCACCAACCGAGACACCAACAATCTTTCAACTCTCAAACCCCCAATAACTTCTTTAGAAACCAAAACAACTTCCCATCGCAACCAATAAACATCCAACCAAGGGCTTTACCCCCTCAAAAATTTTTAACGAATAGTCAAGTCTTCAGACAACCACATCAAAATGTCAATGTTTTCAAACCCAATCAAAATCGATTCAAAAATCTACCCCCTCCAACACCAATGAGTACCTCAACGAGAAACACTAACCATGGTCAAAAACTGTCGACCTCTAATCAAAACTTTCGCCAAAATTTCCAACATAAACCCTTTAACGCCTTTCAAAATACATACGGCTCACAAAAACCCCCTTTCGTAGCAGAAGAACTCTTTAATACCGAAACAGAAAATTACGAAGAGTTTAACGAAAATTATGATCAAGAAGACGTTACCGATTACGAAGTCTACCAACAACAAAACGAACATTCCAAAAGACAACGAAATTTTCACATGGTACCTCAGAAGGACGAAAAGACAACACCGACAATCATTACATCAAACACAATATCGGGAATCTCATGTGAATTACCTTATGTCACTATTCCTGAATATAATATCAAAATGTTAATAGACACCGGCTCAACAAAATCATTTATTAACCCAATTATTGCCGAAAAATATTTCGCAAATTCAATTAAGAAAGATCCATTTGTAGTATCAACAGTTTTTCAAAAATCCGCTCATAAATATAGTACGATGATCCCAATTTCGAAAATCTTTAATTTAAACAATCAGAATAAATTGAAATTTTATCTATTCAAGTTTCACGATATTTTTGACGGATTAATAGGAATTGATAACTTGACTAAATTACAAGCAGTTATTGATTGTGATCAAAAATGTTTGAAAACACCTAACGCAAAAATTAAACTTGAGTATCATCAAACCAATACACAAAACGACCTAAACCAAATTCTGATTTCACCTAGAACGGAGCAGGCATTTAAAGTAAGAACATCTATACATGACGGAGAAATTATTATTCCATATAAAAAAATCCAAAATTGCGAAATCCCTCAATGCCTATCAATTGCAAAAAAAGGAAAAGCAAATACAAATGCTGACGCTCTTTCCCGAATAGAAATCCATACTAAGGAGACAAATTCATTTTGGAATAAATTTGATGATATAATTAAAGAAAATTTTGATAATAAATTCGAAACAGTAACTTTCAATGAACAAACAGAGACAACTTTAAACAAAGACGCAATTAATGAGAAACCTGAGATCATTCACGGATAATACCGGACGTAGATAACGTTTCCATGATAGTGCAACTTGAAAATGACGACATTGTAGAAAATGAAAGCCAAGATGAGACAATACACTCAGCAGGTCAACATCCTATAGTAAATATTCCATTTGCGGAACACGCACTAAATTACGGTCAGAACCAGATAATAATTAGCTCAGTCCCGACTAGGAATTATTTCCTGTACCCGACCAGGACCCGGCCGGGATTGCTCGTCTAGCACCCGGCAAGGACTGTAACGCAGATGTGCCTTCGGGTCCTGATCAGGACGACCTGACGTGGACCCGACCGGGCATTCCTGGCGTGGACCCGGTCAGGTCATCCTGACCAGGACCCGACCGGGCCGGCGTTATAGGGTGCTAGACGGGCATGCCCGCCCGGGTCCTGATCGGGAGGACCTGACCGGGTCCACGTCAGGTCGTCCTGATCAGGACCCGACGGGACATCTGCGTTACAGTCCTTACAGGGTGCTAGACGGGCAATCCCAGCCGGGTCTTGGTCAGGAAGACCTGACCGGGTCCACGTCAAGAAAACTTAATTTATATTATACAATATTTTATTGATATCACAATATAATAAATACACCAAAAATCGACATACAAAAGAGACAGTGTCAGTCCTACCCTGGCATGCCTCGCCAGTGCCTGGTCGGGTCCTGATCAGGATTTGGCCAGGTAATTCTAGGCGGGCATGCCGCGCCAGTGCCTAGTCGGGCCCTGATCAGGATCTGGGCAGGTAATCCTAGGCGGGCATGCCTCGCCATTACCTGATCGGGTCCTGACCAGGATCTGGCCAGGTAATCCTAGGCGAGCATGCCCGGCCACTTCCTGATCGGGACCCGATACGTTTTCGGGTTTGCCTACCCAAATTTCTAGTCGGGGTGTTACATTCACCCGCAGACCCAGAAATTCAAAAAATATTTGATAAAAAACAACGAATTCATTTACAAATCTAACAAAATAATTTCGAAATCGACATTATTAATTTTGTTAAACACTACATTGGCCCAAATGTCCAATATTACCTATATTTCGAAAACCCGGAAATATATGAACCCTTTTCACTAGTTCTTCAACGAAACTTTAAATGGGCTTCATTAAGATTGAAACGTTGTAAAATAAAACTAATTGATGTAATAAGTAAAGATGATGTTAAGGATATAATACGGAATTATCATGAAGGAAAAAGTAATCACCGCGGAATTGATGAAACATTACAAAGGATTAAAGAGAAATATTATTGGCCATTTATGAAAAACTCAATTCAAACTTTTATAAACGAATATGAAATCTGCCAACAGTCAAAATATGGACAATGTAAAACGTCCTTTGAGAAAAACTTATTCGTTCGACTAAAACAAAAATTAGTCACTTAATTAAGTAGGTAAGCAAGTATCTTAGATAGTTGTAATTTATTTTCAGATTACCATGCATCTTCGGTTATCAAGAAGTAACATATCGAAACTTACAAAACAACCCTGGACTAATCCCACTTAGGATTGGCAACGCAAAAATCAAAGAATATTCCCACACACTTATTCATTTTTATGACTTAAACCCAATAATAGATGAAATTAATAAATTACGGAAACAATCTGAAAACATAATTAAGCACTTAGATAATAATGAACATTATAGAGTAGAAGTTGATAACTATATTAAAGTTTTACATTTTATTGAAGAGAAGGTAGAAAGTAAGGTAATAGAAATAATACCCCATCCAGATAGAATAAAGCGAGGACTAATTAATGGACTTGGCTCTATATTTAAAGCAGTTACAGGAAATTTAGACGCAAGTGATGGTAAACATTACGAAGAATTAATTAAGAACCTTCAAGAAAACCAAGATCATTTAGCGAATTCAATTAAAACACAAAACTCTCTTGCCGTATCGATGATAAACAAATTCAATGAAACTATAAGTAAAATTATTCATAACGAAGAAGTACTAAACGTAAGAATTAAGCAGATTTCCGGAATTGTACAGAGTAGTATAAGCCGAGATCATACAAGTTTTATTAAAGACACTCTTATACAAATTATTAATATGTTTGAGATAAAAAGTTCGATATTACAAGATATTGAAACAACAATCTCTTTCACTAGACTTGGAACTTTTCATTCGAGTATCATGAAAACAACAGATTTATTTCAAGAATTAAAATTGCTAAAATCAAAACTTAAGACGGACCAACTACCATTGGAGGTAACCCTAGATAATATAATACTTTTCGAAAAATTGACTAAAGTAGATTGTTACATATTAAATAATAAGATAACATTTTTAATAAAGATACCAATTACCTATCCATATATATTTGACCTTTATCACCTATACTCAATACACATATTCTCTAGAGATCATTTCAAGACTATAATACCAAAGTCAAAATTCATTGCAAAGAATAGATTGTTATTCGTTTCGATAAATGACAATTGTTTGGAAATGTCTACGAACAATTTCCTCTGCGACAAAACGACTTTACAACGCATCGACAAGAACACCCCCTGTGAAATCCAGCTCTTGGAAGTCAAGGCGTCACCCACTTGTCAACAAACGGAAGTTCAACTAGACGACAACGTATTTCAAGAAACTGAAAATTCCAATCAATGGATAATAATACTACCAAAAGAAGAGACTATCCACTTCCACTGCGAAAAACAAATGGAAGTAATTAAATTAAAAGGGTCGTACCTATTCGACATTTCAGTAGGTTGCCAAATTTCTACTGATAACAAACTAATATCAAACGACGTAGGTGTTACAATCGGACAAATGATATTATTTCCGGATTTAAGGGAAGACACCGAAGAAGACTATAAATTGAATTTTACTATAAACCTGGAGAAAAGTAACTTAGACGAACTCCATGAAATTAAACAAAAATTCGTCGAGAACGACCCATTAATCACCTCTCTAACCGTCTCACACGTCCCGAGTGCCTGTACGATAATACTCTACGGATTACTGATAATGGTTATGATGATCATTATCCGCAAGAAATTCCTGACGAGAAGAAGATCCCCATCGCGGAAGCAACCAGAGGCCTTAGAATTGAAGGATGTTCAACTTCCTCAGTAACTTCGGAAGTCGAATCTTCGAGGGGAGGAGTTATATCAACTAAAAACAAAGGATTAATATAAAGAAGAGTAAACCACCGAGTCAGCAAATAAATCCTATAAAAACAACACGCAGCAGAACGAAGTCAGTCAGTCAGTAAGTCAGTCCCGAGTCGTCAGTTGGTCAACGTCGGTCCTTCGCATTTTATATTGTATATTGAATCTTTAATTAGTGTATTAGTAATAAAGTTAAGTTTTTAAAAACGATAGTTTCGAAAGCGGAACTAAAACTCGGGGATATTTCGGATTTTTCGTTGGAAGGTGATGGGTGAGTCACGGTAAATAACGCGATTACCGTCTTTTACCTCAGAACTGGATTCTTAATTTTTCAAAAAAAATTTAAGCACTAAATTTCTTTAGCATATGAAAGTCGCCACCTATTTTCTGTCAAATTATTTTGCTTATGACAATTTTAATAATATAGCAAATCAGGGAAGAGCTTTTCTAGTTTAAAAATAATAAAATCATATTTAAGGGATATTATGAACTAAAATTGCTTCACGTATGCTGTGCTGGCATGCTGCGTATGATTTTTATTGGGATAAACACAACATTTCCCAAATGTACAATTTTAATAAAGAACTAAGAACTAAAAAAAAACCTGTTAATTAGACTATTTGTAATTAGTTAGACTAGACTAATGTTACGTTTAAAGCCGCAATTCATAGATCCGTTCCTTAGATACAATCGCAATTTTTATCAAATTAAGTGGAACAATAATTAAGTGAAATACGTCAACAGTAAGAATGATTACTGAAGAGGGGAATAGGTATCTAGTGATAATTACCCTATATATGATATTCAAGTGTATCCGTACTGGTTATCCATTAGATACTTAGTGAGTAATATATGTGTTAAATTTAATATATTACTCTACATTGCGTCTCATGCTTTATTAAAAGAATTTCCATTACACAATTTTGCCTTATTTATTTTTGTATCCACAGTGAGTCGAGAATGGTTCCTACAGAATCGAAAAATTTTGCCAATTGAAGTCTGGTCTGCGACCAAGTAAAGGAAGAGAAAATGTTTTTGAGTTTTTCCCCGCATTTACGTCAACTACAGGGCTCACATTAGCAACCATATTGAGGAAGGTGTCGATTTACTGGAAATAATTTGGAAATCACAGAAACACTGGAGAAAGTTTAAGTCCCATTTCAATAACGCTTGGGCTCTATTTACAAATAATTTCGTTGCCATTTTAAAGTCAATTGAGGGAAACGCTGGTCCAACCGTCTACATTTCTTATTGAGGATATGTCGACATTGTTCTCTAAATTTCCTTTGAGCTAACCTGACCTAACCACTTATTCCTTAAATCACTTTCTGTTTACGATGCATTGTTTTTCCAATAACTTCAAGATTAATCGACTTATCGCCACGGTCCATTATCCAACTATTAAACAATTTAACCGTGTAATCAACGGTCGCATGACTAAATGGAAAATAGTAATTTCCGTTCCAATGGAACAGAATAGAATCGACGAAGGAAATTTAGGTAGACGTCCGGGCAATTTGTTACTCGAAAGCATTGCTTTATTATCCAGACCGAACGCACGCTATTCAATTCTGGAAAACTCCGGGGTGTTTGCTTTGACAGAAAGGACAATGCCGTCGAAATGGCATAAATAAATCAACGATTTTTCCGGCGATTCGCTGCAGGTCTGCGGGGAGCTCGATCGGAATATAATTCAAGTTTGCAGAGGAATTTTTTTTTCATGGAGAAATGTTGTCGGCGAGGGAAATTCCGATGGTCACGTCGATCGATCGTTTATGGACGATGAAAAGGGCGTAATTCGAGTTTGGTACCGGTGTGCAGCCGTAGAATCTGGGTCCTGAAGTTTGGGAGGTTTCAAAAATGGAAATGAAGGCTGGTAAGACCCTCACGAGATATGAGGATTTTTGATTGTCCCAATCATCTCCTAAGTTAAAACTTTGATGGAATAGCTCGAACATTTAACAACGCAGGCAAATTTTATACCTAACTCTATTTTTCGACCATTTTCATATTTTGACTTTCTTCGACTATTTGAGGATTGTTTGAGGACGTTCATCGTCAACTGCCCTGCACATAACAACGATTCGTGTCATAATATGCAGTTCTATTATTTCCACATAATTCAATCTCTCATGAATACGAGCGATTCGGCATCCGCTAAGTTAATTTAAAGCAATCCCGAAAAGTTTAAAACCTTCTCCCATGGCAGATCCTCTGCTGCAACCGCTCGGATGCATAATGTTATGCAGAAGTGTTCGCCTTTAATTATCCGAGCTCTCCCCAAAGCACAGAACGCCCCGGCGTCGTAAATTTTTATTTTCGACGAGCTTTACCTCGTCGAATGCGATATAATCGTCGTGTTTCTGCGGGCTACTAGAAATAATGCAACGCGCTAAAACTGGCTTAGGCAAAGGAAGTTTTAGGTGAAGAATGATGAGCTTAATAAGGCTGAAAAATCTACGAAAGCGTGAGAGTTGATAGTTTTAAAACTGCTCATTTATTTCACTTAAGGTCGTTTCATACATGTGTAATACGATTTGATCTTGGGATTAGATAATATTAGGTTAAGATAAGTTACTTATCTGATGACACCGGTGAGGGCGAGAGGCCGACACTAATAATATGCGGCGATGTTAATGCTAAGTAGCTGCTATGGGGAGCCCTTGAATCGCTACACGTGACATTCTTAAGCTATGGCTCATATACATTATTGACGAGAACCACAAGGACCCATATTGACCATAAAATTGGCTCGAATACCAGCACTAGGCGTGAATACGTGTGGTACACGAGCGCAGTAAACCTCTTTTGCTAACTACGTTCATATCCTGATAAAGTTAAAGAAGGTGAAGGTAGGAAATGTGGCAATAAAAAAGGTGTAATATGAGGCTAAGATTCCTGACCTTGCCAAGTGCCCGTAGAGTATTTGCATAACGAAATTATTTCAAGTACTAGGTAGATGGACGGTTATGGATACATCAGGGTATGATATCAATAGACCGTATTGGTGGAGTGAGCAAATAAACTTATCAAAAATCGAAACTATGCATAGACGATAGGTGATGCAGTGGGCAGCACGACGGGCTACATCTGCATTGGTAAAGAAAAACACCTTTAACCCAATTTATACAGCAAAAAGAACTGTTTTGGTCGATAAAATTTAACAGCAGACGGACCAGAAAACTATCTTTAAATTGGATCAAAGATGATAAAAACTGAAAATCTAGACAATTCCAAGCTTTTTTGTTTTTTTAAACGATAAAAATTTTAAAAAAAAAGTCGTTTTTCTGTTTTTTCACCATATCGTGAAAATTATTGACGGAAATGTATTACCTTGTAAAGACGATTTGTAGAGAATTGAAAGACTGTCCAACGAGCGTTTCTAAAAGTTGATCGGAGCATTTTTTACCGAGAAAATTGAGGAAACTCGTTAAAATGGCACTTTTTTTAAAAAATCACAGCTTTGTCCAATTTATAGTTGAAGCGCTAATTTCGTGTGAAATGTTAGGTTATGATGTCTGCTTTAGGCGTGCAAAATGTGATGCATTCGGATGAATAGTTTTTCACAATTATGTTATTAACAATATACACCGAAATCTTGCAAAATTCGGCGTATTAACTGAGATTTTAATTTTTCAAATGGATTTTGTTAGGGGAAATCAACACTTACAACTTGGTAATCTTCGATTTTCGTATATATTTGGGGCCTGCTAATTTCCCATTACGGGCTAAGTGGTGAGGCTTCACACAGCATGAGTGATTTTGTTGGATTGTTGTGGTGGTACAGATTGGACAGGATGTACTAAATGAACAGTTGGTTATGTAGTAAGAATGTTTGGAGATGCAATTTATTTGTAATCGAAAAAACAAGATATTGTAACTTTATCCACATGCAATTCAGGAGCAACAAGTACAAGCAAATTCGGACACATTACCATTATATACCGAACGCCTAAGTTATATGCGTTCTACCGTAAAATCGAGCAACATTTTGCCGTAATATTGCTCGCTCCCCGTATCAAAATTTACGGGAAACGCATTGGTGTACCTGTTCGTCGTGTCAGCTGTAATTTTTAAGATGTCACGAAAAGAAGTATATTTTTATCGCTCTCAAGCCTTTACCGAGGGCTGCGGTCGAAAATACTGTCAGATTCTGAATTCTGAGAATCGAACACCTGTATGTTTTATTCAGATCAAAGCGATTGTTAAATCAACTCTGATTTTAATGGACTAAAAACCACAAATGCTGCTTCGAAATAGCACCATGACAGTTGCTCACGCAAAATAAATTATTTTCGAACAACTACTGAAACTCTGAAGATTTTCCTCAGTTGTGAATACGATAAGAATTTAATATTCCAACCAGTATTATAAATTCCAGGATAATAAGTTTTTAAGACACTCCTCTCTCAGCTTCACGCTTTGAAATTCTGTTGACTCCAATATTTCCTAAATATATTTCACACCTACTTGATAATAAATCTCTCACCTTCCACATCAATTTTGAGTTATCTCCGGTTTTACCTTCTTTTATTGTCCGATTTTTCATCTACGAGCGAGCGACAAATTGAATTTTTAAACCTCATGCAGTAAAATAGTAAAATGACTTCAGATTCGAAGTTTCAGGTTTTATTACACTTTCGTGATAAAATTGTAGATATGGATTTGCTATGGTTTGATTTTTCCTGTAACACACTTTAGTTATACTACAAATCATTGTATATAAAACGCCTGTTAATGTTCTGAGTGCTTCAAATGTGGCTGCTAGGTTTTTTTAGTCAAATTACTATTGTTTTGAAGCGAACCGACAATAAAATTTTCATCACAATCATGGTATTTTCATTGCGTTCTATATTGTATTCTGTTGTTACTTTGTTTAGCGACCCACTTTGATCCTCAAGTTATCTCTAAACCATACAAAATAATATAAATTGGAATAAGGGAAAAACGATCCTTCTAACAGTAAATAAACAATAAACCCGCAGTAAGTAAAAGAAACGTATACAACCTCAATTAAATCGTTAGAAACATTTTATAAACGAGTGAATGACTAAATGAAGATCAAATCGCCAAGAACGATATTAAGATCGAACAAATGATTCATGAATAAAATTTGTTATTATTGTTGCTCTTTGTGTTACCAAGGCTAATTGGACCAAGCATTAGGCACGGTTATAATTGCTCAGTGCTTCACCCCCAGTTTGATAAATGGTTTACATTCACTATGAGGCGAACAATGGTGAGGACAAGGTGTCGGACAAATGTCAAGAACATGCAACCTGAAAAGAGTATTGTTCGAAGAGTTACATAACAAAACATTTTATAAAAAGTAATACAGAATCAAGCTATTGTTGGCAAAATGTCGATAACTTAAATCACAGTTTTGCTGTTTCATAGTTACTGTCAAAAAAATTTAATTTTGCTTAGAAAAATTTTTGCGTTGCAAAAAAATTCAGAATAACCTTTTTCTTTTAAATTAGCTCCTCATTGCTCAGCGAAAATTGGGAAAATGCTGTAGCCCATGTAATAAAAGAAGAGCAAAAGATGTAGGATCTTGATCACTTAATATACGAAACTGTGGTACCACTAAATATTTCGATAGGAACCATCTAAGACTCATCTGATACGGATGACGAGGAATTTTATGAAATGGACTTTAAGATCAGATGACGAATATAATTGACACTGAGGTGGGTACCTGTATAATTATATATCTACGAAAAGTTAGTCCCCTGCATATAATAAAACATAAAAAAATATCGGTAATTATTCTCCATTGACTTCAAATTATATATATTCTATTATTTGCCACTAAAACACTTCAATTCAGCATCCGAAATCGTACGCAGCACAAAGTTATACGTAAGAAAAATACCTAAGTAATTAAACAATTTAACGAAATAATAGATCAACTATATTATTATTTCAAACCTAATCGTTGTTATTGAAATTTAAAATAGTAATTAAATCGTGTTGGTTTACTTAAAGTCGAACGGACCGTCACTGACCAGCCTTTTTCCATCCATGCGTTACCATAATTTTATGATTCTATTGTTGTTTGAGTTACTAGTTGGTGGACCAAGAAAAGTAAATGGCACAATATGAAACTCCTATTTAAACTTGTTTATTATCGGAAAATTCTATCGGCCAACAGTACACAACCGTTCGGGGATTTGCATTTATGGCGAGCTGTCAGTCGCAAACGAACGGATAACAGAAGAATGGATTAGCAACACAAACCTCGGACGCGTCCATCTGTATTATTTTATGGTTTTGTAATTTAGTATAATTTAGTAAATAGTAACATAAATTTAGTAAAATTAGTAATTTAGCAGTGTAATAAAAATGATAAGGATTCAAATTTTAAAAAGTGTGTGAAACCCCTGAAAACCTAAGATTCTTTTTGTTTGATTTGATTTGGTCCTTTATACTATTTTAATCTTGTGAAGAAAACTTAATAAACACGACTAATACCAAAATTTTCTCCGTGTACATAAAAAAAGGTTACAGAAAACATAAAATATATTTTCAAAAAATTATATGGAAAACTTTTACTTTACACTATAGTTTACATACTGTTTTTCGGTTTCGAGTTATTCCAGCCTCACTTTGTATTTAATAAATTATTATACAATTTCCTTTTTAATAGTTTTTGTACGGCACGTATATTCTCCTCGTTACAATGTTACAAATTTGACTGCATTTGTGTATGAAATCGACTTGAAAGTGACAGTTTATGATTTAAGCTCGGAAGCATTGCGATTACAACTCGTAATTTGGGATGATTAGAAAAACCTCCCCCAGGTACCTAGCGCTCCCCCTCTAGCCGTCGCGAATCGGAAAAAGCTCGTACACAATCATCGCAAAAAAACTTGAAGATAAATCATTTCCGTTATTGCCCGAAACAACGAAATAATCCAACGCACTGATTCATTACTGTCACCCCAACCCGAAGTTTAAGCCCGGGGCGGCCAGGCGTCGATTCCTTCTCCCTCGCTCGGTCTCTCCCGAAAACTCTCTTGTGATCAATTCGCTTGGCCCCGTTTTATCGACGGTCATTGCAACAAACAAAAGAAACCGTCGAGATAAAAGGAGGAAGTTTTACGACGGCACTATCCTCGCGGTAATCGTCGGATAGGAAAATCTCGAGCGCCGACAGACGAAACCGAATGGCCCTCGCGATAAATATTTGTTGCGAAACGGTCGCTCACGTTTTAAATAAACTGTACAACGCGTGCATCGAGGAGAAAGTAATGGGTCCGTTTGAGATTTATTGCTGCGAAACTAATCAAGGAAATATGCAGTAAAATTTCTTGTTGGAAAACATAGTGGGTGAGTTCGGGCCAATCCGGATATGAGAGGCTGAGAAAAATGATATTTCTCATTCAATGTCGCGTCCGGAACCGATATGTTTTTTAGGAAAGGGGGAAATTTTCCAAGTAGGTATGAGAAATATCGCCCAATATGGCGATTTTTGAACGGTAGCAGGTAAGGTACACTCTTACGATCCTCATGAGAATCAGACCTATTTGCCCCCTACTAAGACCCTACTAAGACCTAAGACACTACTAAGACCCTACTAAGACCTACTAACCATCTGCCTTCGCAAGCCTTGATTCGCTCTCACACCCCTTTTGAGGGAGAATCATGTCCTAACACAAATTCCCTTCCAATTACAAATCCCTTCACACCTCCTACCCATTCGCCAACCCGCTACGCCAGCATGGTGAATGATGCCCAAGATCCCTCAAATGACATCAATTTTCAAAACAAAAATAACCCAGGTGGGTGGCGCTAAACGTTTTGAATCAAACACTTACCACAGATCAGTTCGCCCTAAGCATTCAGGGGAGGGCAATAGATTAATAAACAAACCAAACCAGAAAAAAACTTATAAACAAACTTAGAGTTCTGAGAATTGCGACCTTTAATATAAGAACTTTACTATCAGAAACGCAACTTATTGAAATGGAACACGAAATAGAACAGATCAAATGGGACCTCGCTGTACTTTGCGAAGTAAGAAGAAGAGCCTTGAGAAACTATAAATCCGGTCAACTATTCCATTATAATGGGGAAGAAAACGTGTCAATAGGAGGTGTTGGTGGAGGTGTCAATAGAAGGTGTCAAAAGGTCAAAAACTTAGTTCTGAAACAAAAAGAAAAATAAAACAAAGAAAAGTGCCAAAAAGTGAGATAATCAACAGAACCAATAAAGACATCTCCACTGCCACCAGGAAAGACATAAGACAGTTCATAACCCACGAAATTATACAGACTATAGAAGAAAACAAGAGTACGAAAGTAATGAATAGAAAATTATCCTACGGAAAAAAGGAAACATTTAGACTTAGGGACGAATCAGTAGCACTGACATCCAACATAGAAAATATAACTCAAACAGTCGAGAAATTCTACAAAACGTTATATAACAACCGACAAACATTAAATCAAATAGTATGTCATTAAGGATAAATTCAAAATCGGGGTTCGGAATATATTCCTGGTACCTCCATAGATGAAATACAGAATGCTCTAAAGAAGATGAGCAACAATAAAGCTCCTGGAGATGACGAAGTAGTTATAGAGGCCATAAAAATAGAGGAACCAACGCTAATAAAACAAATTCAAACTCTTTTTAATTTTTACCTATATAGCCAGAATATTCCCGATAGTTGGAATATCTCAATTATGATTGCAATGCATAAAAAGGGCGTTAGACCAAATCTGGAGAATTACAGACCAATTAGTTTACTCAACCAATTTTATCGACCCTCAACCAAATCGACTAGACACTAAATTGAACTTCTATCAGTCCCGGGAACGGGGAACGGGAGCGGGGGTTTCCGCTCCGGTTTTGGTACTAACGACCACCTTCAGTGTCTAAAATTCTGATAGAAAAGAGTATTGAATACAACCGACCTCTGGTACTAGTGTTTGTAAATTGCCAGAAAGCATTTGACACAGTGGAATTTCCTGCAATCTTGACATTCCTACAGGAAACTAGAGTCGATCACCGATACTGCGAAATCACAAAAAAACATTTACAAAAACGCAAGGCAACCGTAAATCTTCATTCTACCACTAGAAAAATCAGAATCAAAAGGGGAATCAGACAAGGTGATATTATGTTACCCAAATTGTTTATCACAGTTCTTGAACATGTTTTTAAGAAATTGAACTCGGAACAGAAAGGAATAAATATTGATGGAGAAAATCTTGGAGAGGTCAAATACATGCTCCAAGAGCTCATAGATTCCATGCAAGACGTAAGCCTAAACATAAATTTCAGCAAAAATAAATTGATGGCGAATCTGGTTTCCAGCGAACCAATCCAGATTGATAACAACATAGAAATAGTGAATAAATTCGTGTATCTGGGCCACGAAATACAAATTAACAGAGATAATCAAATTTGCGAACTGGCTAGAAGGATAACCTTGGAATGGGCAGCATATGGAAAAATGAGAGATGTGTTCAGGGCTAATATCCCAACATCTCAGAAGCGAAAGGCATTTAATCAGGGCATTCTACCTCTCATGATCAACGGGGCAGAACATCGACTCTCACTAAAATATCAGCAGAAAACTTCAGAGTAACACAGAGACGGATGGAAAGATTCATGCTTGGACTATCCTTAAAAGACCGTGTAAGGAACGATGCGATACGACAAAGAACTAAGGTAGATGATATCATAAAATGCATAACATTATAAAAATGGAAGTGGGCAGGACATGTTGCAAGACTTAGAGACGGAAGATCTACAAAGAAACTTATCGAATGGAGACTGAGATCTGATAAAAGGAAGCGAGGAAGACCGCCTACCTGCTGGACAGACGACCTAAGGAGAATTTGAACAAATTGGATCGCAACGGCACAGAACAAATAAATCTGGAAAAGTTTAGAGCAGGTCGATGTTCGAAAGTGGACGTGTTTGTTTTTGTAGTCGTTGTACGGCTATTTTCAACGTGAATTTGTTTGTTTTGACTATCTTCCTCTGAGACATTCTGTGCTAACTGCGCCAGTTACGTTTTCGTAACATACTACCGGCTTTTTAAAAATTAAGAACTTATAGCTTTTATTTGGTATTAATTCCACTGAATTATAAACATAAATCAATAAAACAAACTAGACGTCACATAATACTCTATATCACGATATGTTTCAACAATTAATCAGTTCAATTGAATGGAAACGATATTTTAAAAATAATCAAATGTTCTGAAAATAACTACAGAAATTATCTTTTGGAAAAGTCTAGCGTCCGAAACTTCTTACATGTCCGACATTCCATCGGATTGTAACATGGATGCCGCAACTTTTGCGAACGATACGCCGATATTGGCAATACACCAAGGCACTATTTTTACAGCTGCAGTATTTCAGGGGATTTTAGATAAAACGGAAAACTGCTAGAAGTTGAAAATGAAAATATTGAAGTTAGGTAACATGTTATATCATTACTTACAAGTAAATTTTCTATTCTTAGAAGAATAAAACAGGACAGTAATAATAGGGTATGTGAATATATTGTATTAAAGCGAAGGCAGAAGTAATCAAAGGTGAACGATTGCACGAAATCATACTTCAAAGATTACTTTAGTTACTTTTACATTTAGGTAGCTCTAAAATACTAAAATACTTAAGATGCATAATCACATTCATGCTATATCTTTTAGGAATGCAGGCAAGTATCGTTATCATAAGACATGAAAGAACACACTGAAAAGTAAAACATTCAAACAAAAGTGACTTAATTTAAATATACCTTTTACTAAATGGATAAACATCGTCCTCCGCAATATTATTAAAAATGTTTGGTATATGTTGATTAAATAAACATCTCTAAAGCACTTCAATTAATGAAACACTTGTGCACAAAATGTCGCATTAATATTGTGAAATGTCTGAGAATCTTAATTAGGCGCTTCGTATGATTGACAAGAATTGTGGAGATCAACTGTAAGAGGTTTTCCTCAAGAGGTATTGTTTTCAGTTGATTTGGTGGATTCTAGCTACTAGCCCAAAAACTAGCATTGATAGCATTGGTTTCGTCTAAATTTCCCGGGTTAATTTATACTTTATTACTAACTCACTAAACCCTTTATGCAATTCATGTAAATTACTTAACTAAATTTTAACTCAAATCTTATTTAATTAATGTTCTCTCCGATCTAATGATTATTTAATACCTTTGCTTTGAAGGTTATTAACTAAGCCAAGGCACTTCTTAAAATCAAGTAATCCTACTGAAGTCATGTGACCAATTATGTAATAAAATCAAATACAAATTGCTAACGACACAATAACATAAAACAGGATAATTCCAACCAAATGTTCAGAAGCAGTTTTCTACGTGAGTGTCGTTCTTGGTCAGAGTTGTCTGCAATCGTGGTCAAGTTGCAGCTCGCCTTTATCATTTTTATCATCGAAGTGGTTTGTTGCGACTTAACAGTCTAGCAGCCTTCTAAATCTTCCCATTATCTTAGGGATGATATTCTTCTTCGCAAACTTCTTGACTCTTTAGTATTCCTATTCCTTATCTTCTTTTCCAATGTTACCCTAATCCGGAGATAACTATATTCAAGAATTGCAGCAATTAGGATCGAGTCACCCAGTAGCCATATATCTTAGGTACGACTGATACCGTGAGATTATGAAGCGTCATTTGTCTGTTCACCACTGTCTCTTGTCTGGGTGATGTTGATTGTTTCTTTGCTTTGAATGTTACCAGCCATAGTTAGGTGTGACAATAATAATACGTGGCAGTAGAGGCTTCAGCGCTGGCAGATTCGCCATGAGCTATACTCAGAAAAGCATCCACTTCGTTCGAAGTCTCAATTTAATTACTTCAAACGTTTTAATACACCGACTATGCAATAATTACTTTACCTACTTTATACATGATTAAGTGCGTCGAAAATCGAAAGAGCTCAGTTGAATAATTGCATTGGTTATACCTTTCAACTGAATAATGTAATTGGCATGTATGCACATATAGTTTTGTAAATAAAGCAATTCATCCATCACAAAGTAATCCCATAAAATCGATTCACAAACTGGTGGAAATAGTAGGGGAAGAATATTAATACTCAAGCTTGAAGTACAATCGTATAATTTCAACACAAGTACGTATAGTGCGGAAATAAAACGATAATGAAAATGTACAATAAAATTCTTCTGTCTGAATAGTAGATTGGTCGAAATTTTAATTTCATTTAATTGTAAAGCTCCGAGATCTGTGAATCTTCCCTTCGCCCTGAAATTTTCCCATTAAACTCCAACATACCCTCCCTTTATGCTCATTCCAGCGACGGTTAAATTGAGTCTACAACAGATAACGGCAAGAAAAATTTAGCGGAAGTGGCGATAATCGCGACACCCACAGGCGGAAAATTCGAGTCCGAATCAACCGACCCTCAAATCGCAGATCTCCGATAACTCCCTCATGCTCCCCGATAATATCCCACCCTCTCCCGGTAAATCCGTCACGGGAAAGTTTCGCCCCCGAGCAGCAGTTGGCACATAAAAATTTTCAATAACCTCCGAGACGGCCTCTATTTTATTTAAAAGTAAGATAATCCCAAGAAGTGTGGGTATTATCGTAAGCTCTTTAAAGTTGAAACAACTTTCCACCTAAACGAATAATATCCTTATCTTTGCGAATGAAGTAGCCGAAGCCGCGTTCGTTCAATATGTCGGAATGGGGAAATCAGGACCGTATCGAGGGTGCAGAAACTATGGGGACGGTTTTGAAATTGAAGCACGGTTTGTTTGCTTTACAAAATATGAAAATAAAGTTATAATTTCCACAGTTTTATGCAAAGTATTCATAAGAATTCGGAAGGTATGCAAGGCGAATTAGTTAGGCATTAGTTATCTTTGGAAACGTCAAATGAATTTTCTTGTCTGTTTTAGGCAATTGTTTCAACTGGAAGGAATTTACTGAGAGAAACTACCTAAAAAATTACATTTATACTTTATATTGTATATTAATGTAGTTGCAATATATTCTTAGTGAATGCGATAAATATAAATACTTGGTAACAATTGAAACGAATACTATTTACGAAACAATAAAGAGATGTATTTCCCAAAATTGTAAATTTTGAAGGATTGCTCCCTTAAATAATAGAATATATTAAAATACGATTATATATGATAAAATAGGTTTAAAATACCAAGAGAAGCGGTCAACGTCAATACTGTGCCTTATAAAAGCAGATACAAAATTATAAATGCAAATGGAAAATTATACTCGACGTATAATATAAAATATATGTAACACTTTTCAACTACCAGTTACTTTTGTTGTCATATGTTTGGATGTAATATCATTTTTCTCGAACATTCCCTTAGAACTTGCCCTACGAAATATAAACATGGATTGAAACAACATCAAAAAACATTGCATATTAATAAAAAATTACGTTTTAAAAATTTTAGGGTTGCTTTACACCACGACATATTTTTCTTTTGATGAACAATTTTACAAACAAATATTTGTGACCCTCATGCAATCAAAAATTTCTTCAATTATTTCTCTAAACGTGATGAATGAATGAACTTATTGAATGTATCCCCATGTTATCTTTCAATTTCCCTTGATTAATGAAGGAAAGGAATCGATGATATTTGTGTTATCCCTTCATAAAGTAAACCAGAAGTATTAAATGTATTTAATTTATACAATCAACACATTCAATTCAGTATAGAGAAAGGGAATGATAATAGTGTCTTTTTTTTTAGATAGGAGGCTGATCACAAAGGCATATTACATGAACGAAAATTATCTTTAACTGTTGTAAAATACCTGTAATGTGTAATGCTGGAATATATTTAAATTACTTATCTATCACATTTTCAAAATTATAGCAAATCTTATTTTAGGGTAAAAGAATCGAATCACTAAGATCCCACATTCTTCCTAAAGTTAAATAAACTTACCATTTATTTTTGGATAATTCCACCACAATTATTTAAGAAGGTAATTTTCTCCACTCCTGATATTCCTGATCAAATTAATTTTAATTACACTTGAAAATAATAGTAAGATTTATAGACTTTTATCTTTCATAAGGGAAATAACCTCCCAAAAATATTACAGCTTTGAAACAATAAACAGGGAATTTAGTGGCTAAGAAATTGTTAAAGAAATTTGGATTTCTATTTAGTAAAGTAGTAGATGAAACTAACCTTTTAAGTTTAGAATGTGGTGTATAAAATTGATTGTACTAACTGCAAAAAGTTTTATATTGAGAAGACGCCCAGAAATCTCAAATCACTAGTGATATCACACAAGAATGATATTGACAGAAGAAAACACGTTTGCGCACTTTCGTTACACGTTTATAATACATTGGACGTCACCCTAATTTTAATAATATAAAAATATTGGCTGATAAACCAAGTCTATTTAAAAGATCGTTTTTGGAAATTGCACATTCATAACGGTGAAATTATTTTAAACAAAAAAGAAACTGATACACAAAAGTGAAATATAATATATTCAAGTACCTTACATTTAGATTATACTTACCAACAAGATTGCAGAAATAATACTGAGACAACTAAGGGTGTCTTACTTAATATCTAGTGACAGGAAGGTTATTGTGATGAATACCACCAATTATTTAGGATTTAATTCCCTAATTTAACGGTTGACAACATTTGAAGACTATTTTCTTACATTTTAATATACCCTGGTAATTTTCTTTTATCAAATTTCTAATGGTAAAGCTGTCATCATTATAACGTATGACAAAGAGTTTGTTCTTCAGATTTCCAGAATCATTTTTCTGTTATATGATGTTGCCAGGTTTGTTAGTTTTCTGCTGGTATACTGTGAGTATAATTTTCGATTCATAATTATATTGTTATAACCTGTCTTTGTAGTTAACGAAGCCTAAAAATAAATCGGCAAAAGTTATCATCCAAAATTATTAAAGAGTTTTCTCTGCCCAAAATATAAGGCTGCATTTCCCGTTAAATTGAACTACCTGTTAATATAATCAGCCGTGATAACAAAACATCAGTTATCTCCGTAAAGTATAATTGATGTCTCTGAACTAGTTATTTAATGTATTTTCTGTTCATATATATCATTTGTCTGATTTCATCGTTTAATAAAAAAAATGTCAGCATGTGTGGTAATAATTAGTCTTTTTAAATTAGTTCAAATGTAAAAATGAGGAGCACGTAAGGAACTTTCTAATACAGAGCTTAGCATCTTTTTATTGTACAAACATGGAACAGTTTGAACTAATAACAAACGTATATTTTTGACGTAACTACAACTACAAATAATATCCTCCGGCCAAACTTTACTGCACATATTTCTTTATATTTCCCTATAAATAGGTTTGATTCTGGTATGACAAAACAACAACTAATGCCACCCAGCACCGTTCCAGAAAAAAAGAAATAAAATATTGAAAGATTAGCAAACAGGATTATAAAAAAATATAAAAAATAAAAAAGATGAGTCTTTGTGTCAAATATAAAAAGTGCCAATTTGAATTAGTTCAAAACTTGGCCATCGAGTTAATGGTTAAATTACAAAATTTAAAAAAAGAAATATAAATAAAACAATTAGATAAGGAGCAATCGAAATTGTAGCTGTTAGCTTATTATCTATTGTGTCGAATTTTTATATAAGGCATTTTTTGATTAAACATACCTGGAAAAGTTTCAACTAAGATTGCCAATTGTTTTAGCTATGTAAGAAAGCACATAGGTCTGAAAAGACAATTTTTCAAACAGGATGCTACTTTGAGGAAGATATAGGACACAATCACTAAAAATGATTTACTTTTCGCTAGAGGTCACAAAGGCAACCGTTTAGGTATTCTACCCAGATAGCTATTTGGAGAAAGTAAAATTTTTTCTTTCCAATAATATATATAAATTACCAACCTCGAACCCCCAAATTAAAATTACAATACCGTTTTCAATAATATATTAAACACTTGTCATTCTATTAAACAAATGGCACTCTGAATTATTTAGACACCGATAAAAATAAAATTTGTAGTCGTAAACCAACTTTATTAAATGCACTCCCAAAAATCCAAAAACTAAAGATCCTCAATGATGTCCAGATTTATTTAATTTAGGGTAAAGTACTGGTAATTCTCTATTTTATTTTACGACTCCACTGTGAGGGATGGACTACTTCTTTTCGATATACTTTCTTTGCTATTCAATTATCTTATCAAAGACGCTTATCCAGATTCATCGATTCAATAGATATTTTTCATTCATAGATTTAATTTTGAACTTTGAAGATAAGAAATCTGGAGTTTCCAATCTATTCAGATTTTAAAATGAACATGTACTATGTTTACAAACGCTTCTCTAGACCGCATTCCTAACTCGTAGCATGTTTTTAACTTTGAACCTGAAAAATCGCGATTTTGAATCCAATTAAATATTGTCAATGATATAATTATAATGTATTTCATAATACGCCTTATAGAAATAAGTCAAACATATACTTTCTTCTGGGTGACGCTTCTCTCTTAACATGTTTGCTTTCGCGAGTCATTCTGCTAGCTCTTTGTTCGTTATATACAATATAATTGAATTGTGTTCATTTCCTCGGTTGGTTTCTCAGTAGGTCACGTAATTTAAAACCGTTTAAATTTTTCTCAACCCACCGTGAGCTCTTTAGAAGAATATAGAAGAGGATTTAGTAATTTAGATAAGCAGTTACAGATATTCCTATAGAAATTTAATTCGCATAAGAAAGATAAAATATGCGGCGTTTTCGTTACCAGTTTTTACGAAAAAGTGGTGCCTGGAAAATACAGAATTTGTGTTTCATAAAATATGCATTTTACATCAAATCCGATCCTTAGTTACAATGATTGATCATCGATTAAAAAAAAATAATCACTGTGCCGGAGATCTATATAGTCCATCGATGAGCCGTTATAAACCAAAAAAAAGCATTTATAAAACGGTCATGCCCGGGACGGGCGGACGGGGCCCTTCCCTTCATCAAAAGCCGCTTTATCATTCATGACCGTTTCCAAAATGGAAACACTTAAGGGCCCTCCGAAAGTCTTGTCCTCCTTTTGTTTGTCGACGATATCACTTCTCGATTTATCCCCCGTATAAGAAAAAAGGGCGCGTTCTCGTTTCGAATTCGATAAGGACCGGCGCCGTAAATAAAAATAACAGGAACAACGGAAGATGTTTAAAAGGCACTCTCAGACGTGATATGTTTAATTGCGGAACGGACTTCTCGTGTCTTAGGGACGTTTCCACCGCTTAATGGGGCTTTAACAGTCACAATCATACGCTTTTGAAAGCTTCGGCAATGACTGGAACTGAAACATCAATCGGTTTAAATATAACAGGATGATAATTGCTGCTCGGGAGATTTTCCGGGGGACACGCATCATCGACAATCGAACTTTTTAATTGCTCTTTGTAGGAGCGGGAGATCCCTTTTTTAATTCTTCGCCGAGCTTTACACATACACACACACACAATTCAATAAACCGTGTGCCGGAGAAGGGTAGGAAATTCGATTCCGAGATTCGTTTAGGAAAAATGTCAAAGTTTGTCGGCGGATATTGCATTTCGGCACGATAATTGCTGGCTTATAGAATCCCTTACATCGGAGAGACGAAGGGGATTAGAAAAGTATTTTTGGGTTCTCTCTCTCTTTTCTCCTTCTCACATTCAGGGGAGAGGGACCACATAACATCAATGGAGTATTTAACACATCGACTCTTACGTGTCTTATCTACTCTATACTTTACTATTCAAATGTTTCTACAAAACGTGTTATAAATGTTATACCAGCATTTATCGCACACTCCAAAACAACCTATGCCATTGTTTTGTACAAATTAATAACTTGTTAGTGCAAATAAAATTATTACATCTTTTTTAAATTCCAAGGGTATGGGCTAGTGTTAATAAAACTACACCTTCATCTAACATATTTATGGTGAAAGATTTCAAAAATTTGATGATATGGTAATTTTGTATGAAATAATTACAACCCAAAATCATATTGTAACCACAGAAATATGCCAGGAATATCAAAAAACTTGAAAATAGACAAATACAAATACCTAATTATTGTGAGGATAGAAATATATTCATAAAGAAAAGAAGAACTAAGTGACAAAAAAAAACATATAATTTGTAAACTTTTGTACTATCCCACTTTCCAAAAAGCGGTCACTAAATTTTCGTGCAATCATATCTTTCCTAAAATAAAAACCCCTGCAGGAATCAAAACATATTAAGCTTCCTAGGACTTCCAAGAGACGCAAAATATGCGTTTATTTCTATTTCAAGGCCCCGAATGAAATTTAAAAGAAATTAGTAAATCTAGAAACCTTCGGAGAAACAGTTAAAGTTATTCTGGTACGTATCCAGATTATCTGGAACCTTTTAGAACTACCAGAATCTTTTCAACGAGAATTAAAAACATACTGAACATACGAACTAAATAAAAACATAGTGAATTTACGATCTCCGTTTTGAAAACTTTTGAAATATTTTTTTTGCAATAGACAAAAATCCAAAATTAGATTTTTGTGAATCAACTTTAGCAATCAACACGTTTTTGGACAACTAAAAACGCAATTGATATTTTTGAACCGTCATAACTTAAATCAAAAAACTAATTTTATAAAATTTGGACACTTTGGAGTAATATGGACAATTCTGGATTATTACAGCGTACATTCAAATTACCTTATAACCTCTATAACTGAAAATTCTTAGAACTTTCACTATTTTACTTCCACTTTCACTATTATTTCAATGAGAACCATCGATTTACTTTCTATTCATTATATAAGAAATTGTTCTAGTACATCCTTTACAACAGACAGAAGTATAAACTTCAAGTCAGGAGCTCGGGAAACTCTGCAAAATCTAAAGCACAACTTTGTACAAAAAATATATAATCTAAAAATTTTTGAAACAATTTTAATATCCAATATAAATACGAAAAACATCAACAGCTTACCATAGTTGCAAGAAATCTATTACTTGCGATTTTTTACAGGTACAACTTCCATTAAAAACTAGTTTATGAAGTCTCGAAATTTCTTTGTGTTAGAGATAGTTGTGAGTTATTGTGGGACGTCCCAGATTCTCTTTTAATTTCTAGCTCTCGTCCTATATCCTTTAACAAAGCGTCACTACGAGCATATGGAGAAGCTACATCGTTTACCTATTAGAGCTTCTATGTTTTTTCAAAGAAAATTCAGAACATATTTTAGAACAGAGATAATATCTTCTTGAAATTTTTTGTTACATGTTCTGGGAAAGAAGAAAAATTAAAAATTAAAACCTGGCTATTGGAATGTAATAATAGAGTGTACATGATAGAGGTAATCTATAATTTTTTGATTCAACTTTAATATTACCATAATTTGTTCTTGAAAAATATTATCAGTTTTCTAAGGCTCCTAATGTTTTGGGTTATTATAACATCTATTCAGTTTATTTTAATGCCTACAAGTGGAACATTTTGGCGCCCCCAGATTTTTCAACAAGAATTCAAATGACGCATTAATAAATGTGAGATTTGCTTCTGAACATTTTCATAAATTTTTACATAATAGGCAAAATTCAAAATTGTTATTTTAGAAAAGAGCGGCAGCTTCAACACAGCCTCAAAGACTTTCAAAGGGTTTTTTTTAAACAGTTTCATCATTAATCCAGAAACCACTTCCATGAAGTCTAGAAACATTCGGTGTAATAGAAACAGTTTTAAGCAATTGTAGCACGTATCCAGTATGTCTTTTAATATTGTAACGACCGACCGGCATCATGATAGTTTCCATGTTATTTGTAGTTGTTCATGTGAAAAACAGTGAATGTTAATATCGACATTAGAGTAGAAATAAACGTCTGTAGGTCACTCCTTGTGAACTTGTTAAAATATCTACCACTGGAACTTTCTAACCATCTATCAGCCAAGTCACTTTGTGAGAGTAAAGGAGCTATATACTTTATTTTTTAGAACTCTGCGATTCTTGTCAATGAGACTTCAAAACACACCTCAAATATAAAATCTGTCTCTAAAAAGGTATTTTCTTTTTGATATATTTTTTGGAACATGCCAAAATCAAAAATCAACACCAGGGAAGTAGAAGTAGTCCACAGACTACATAAAATCTAGTACTTCTAGAATTTTCTGATTCAACTTTAATCCATTTTCAAAATATATCATCAGCTTTCTGTTCCTCCCGAGAAATGTAAAAAATGCATTTGTTTTTTTTTTAATCAGTGACAACTTAAACGAATTCGATTCCAAGTTAAAACCAGCTTATCTTTTAACTTCAACAACTGGAACATTCAACAACAATTAAAATCGTTTAATAATAATTCATACCCCAGTAAACCTAAAATATATGAAAACTTTTTAATGCAGTTTTCTGTAACAGACAAAAATCCGGAACTCGGAGGGGTCTAAAGAGTCGAGTGTGTTTGAGATATGATACAGAATCAGTTCGTCCCCTATCGTTCGGATTTTTCCTCATTTAGCAAAACCACAAGAATCAGGCTTCGGCCTGTAGCATTTATCTCTATACACAAACTTGACTGTTATTTCCAATTGATACGAATGTATCAATGATACGTACGTCAATGATGATGTACGAATGATACGAATAATGTAACAAGTATAGATAGTATAATATTATTTACTTCTTAGTTATGAAACTCTGTCACTACGCCAAGGAATAGAAAATCATTTTTGAGTTTGTTTCTACACTTTTAAGGAAACGTTGTTGACAACATCCAAGTGCTATTTAGCAATATATACAACTCGGTAGTTATAGTCCGGACGATTTGTTTTCTAAATTACATTCAAACCTACCCCCTAAAATCTTCTCTGGCATTAAACAAGCGACTTTGTCGCTCTAATTGATCCGAAGACACAAATTGTGCATGAAGTAAAAACATTGTCAATGGAACTCTGCTGCCTCGAAAACCTCTCTAAATATATTTTATTTCGGAATTTGTTATCGGGCGTTAAAAAAACAAGCTTGTTTTTGTACTTTCGCCTTGATTTTGATACTGAAATTCTAAATAAGTAGGCTCGATATTGTAAGGAAATGTTGATTTTAACGTGCTGGAAATGATAGTAATAGCTGCAATAAGATGACTGGGAGTAATTTAAATTAAAATTAATTGGGTAATTATTTTAGATTCGAAACACTCAGTTGCTCTTTATTGTGTTAAACCAATTTAAGAAGTAGTAAATATGTGTTATGAACATTTCATATTTTCAATAAATTAGGTAGTTTATATGAATGTTTTAACATTGCATATAGTTGTATGAAATGTACTACACATATTCTTAAATGCTGTGACCTCAGAGAAATGTTTTAGCTCTCTTCGAAAATGTTACTTTAACACAGGTTTACAAATTTTGAAAAGAACTTTATATATATATATATATAATACTGATCCTAGACAGGTTTCAGACCTGTTAATCTCGAAGCAATCGAGAAACGTATTTGTACATATCTTGTTAGTTAGATAGTTATCATTGAATACACAGCGTTTCAAAAATATGGAAAACGTTGTTTAACATTATTGTCTTATATGATGCGTTCTTAATTGATTAACGATGAAATAAACAAAGTGAAAAATTGTTTTGCCAAGATTAAAAAAAAATTACATGATAGTTTGCTCTCCCCTTTGAATTTTTTGAATAGTACAAGTTTTAACAATGAACATAATTAAACCGCCTAGGTAAATTCAAAATTTCTTTCACCTACTACACGTACATATATGTGCAAATCGTACAACGTGAGAAACCGGGGATCTATTAGAACAGCAACAGGGATGCACCTTGTCTCAGTGCACGGAATTCTTATGAATATGACATGAAAATCTGAGACTTTGTATGTGTTATCCGGAGGATCGACCGGAAAAGCTGAAAAGTGTGTTTTCCGCTGCAGACGGTTTTTATTAATAAAGGATATAATGGTGCGAAGTCCGGATCTGGCAAGCAAATGGACAAATGTGTTTAATATCGATTCCACAATACGTGCAAAAGCATAGTGTAAAAAGTGAAAATTAAAAACTGACAGTGAGTGAAGTTAGTGAAACAAATGGTGACTAACACACTGGAAGTAAATTCAAAGTGAGAAAATTCAAGACTAACAAAACTAGACAGTTCAATAATAAACACAACAGAAGTAGCCCGATAGTGGTCAAGGTCCGACGGGTTGACTGGCTGATGGCTCCGAATAAAATGTAGAACTGTCCTAAGCCAACATGGGGGACATGGAGGAGATAAAACGTATGTTTACAAAATTAACAACCCAAATAACATCAATTGGAAATAAAATAGACAAAAATATAATCGAAACGAATCTACTAAGAGAAGAAAACAAGTATCTCAAAGAGCAGATGAAAAAACAAGATATGAAGATAGAAATGATGGAACGTGAAATGAAGAGAAACAACATAATCATACAAGGAGTTGAAGATGGAGAGGAAGTAAGCACTCAACAATTGAAGGTGAAAGTGGAAGGAATACTAAAAGAAATAGGAGCGAATATAAACTTAGATAACGGAGCAATCGAAGTGCGAATGATAGGCAACTTCCAAACAAGTAAAAAGAGACCAATACTTGTTAAATTAACTCAATGTGAAAAAAAAATGGAAATTATCAAAGCAGCAAAAAAGCTTAAAAGAAGTAATATTTGGATCACTGAAGATTTCACAAACAAGACTCAGGAGGAAAGGAACAAGCTAATACCATATTTAAAAAAATAGAAAGGGTCTGCATCGGACCAGACGGTTGAAGTGAAACTTCGTTGGGCATAAGCCGCACACAAACAGGACATGTACCTACTAAATACGGCATCGATAATCGTTTCGTATTTGGTCGTACTTTGAATCTTGTCATTGGACATTACCAAATCTAATTTTTCTTTCAGAAAATCTATCAATGGTACTACCTTCTGATCGGAAAAATCAATGTTGAAATCTCCGCTCATTACCATTGGGATTTCATGAAAATTTTCATCGAGCAGTGCTGAACCGTTCCTTGCATAAATTAACAAATTTTGATGTATAAACTTTATAATCCACAACATAATGTAGCCGCAAGAGGCACGATGGGTGGGTGGATAGAGCTCTTGCTTCTCCTTTTTTAAATTAAAAATTTCTTCCATAGCCAACACGTAGAAAAATACGCTAAAACACACGCGTTTAGGAGAAATGAGAAAAAAGCGTCTCACTTTATTTAAGCGTTACGCGGTTTTTCGAATCCCACCTCACCAAAATATCCAACGTCCGCTAAAAAGTTTCACTTCAAAAATGCAAGAGAAAAGGGAAATAAAGCTTTTCTCAAACATGATAAACTCGTAATCAATGGCGAAACATATGAAAGCAGTAGCATTGCAAAAAGATATGATAACGACAAAGGAGAAGAAAACAGATACAATAGTACATTGTGTATCGAGGAGGCAAAGTGGGTCTTTCGACGCCGGGCGCGATGTTTTCAGTACGAGTCGTAGACGAGCGCGCGCAACGCGCGAGGCGAAGACGAGTACTGAAAACATCGTACTCGGTGTCAAAAGGCCCTTGCCTCCGAGGTACACACGACTATTTATGTAACAAAACCTCGTTTCCGAGATAAAAGTGAGGTTATGTCCCCGTCTTTCCTGAAAACATTTCCCATACGCGAATAGTTCTCCGTACAGGCAACCGATGGCAGCAGCTCTGCTTCACAGGGCCGTGATCAACGGGCGAAATGGGAGCGAAATAAACGGGCCGTGTGAGAAAAGCGCATGCGCAAAGTACGTGAAAGTAACTCATAGGAGTGAAAAGTGCTGCTCCTCGCACCCCCCACCACTAATCCGTTTCGACAGTCGCCGAAACGCCTACTTTGGGTACCGCAGACACGCTCGAAAAAGCGAGGAAAACGAGGTTGCGTTATATCAAAGAACATTAACCGAGAGATGTCCAGATTGTATGTACGGTTTTGAAATTGTCTGCAAAGAGTTTACGTTAAATCGTGAGATTGTGAGATATGTGAGAAACCTAAATTAAAAGTAATTGTAAAGTAAGTAATTGGGTGTATTTAAAACGCAGTGTATACAATCCGCCTCTTGCCGAACATTAAACTTTCTCCGGGAATTATTTTCAAGTTCGCCTCTTAATCCGAAGTGCTTAATGGAATCCAGAGAAACCGATTTCCACTCGACCGGGAGTGAGCGTCTAATTAATACTTTTTTGATAGATGTAAATCAAAATCCCCATCGTCAATGGCATTCTTCGAATCATCTCTTCAGCAGTTTTTGCTAGAGAGATCACTTGTCTTCCTCCTCTCGTTCTAACTATCCCCGTCTCTCTGGAAACTCCGCAAAACGCAAACATACACCGTATTAGGACTCCGGCAGTGGAGATTAAATTCTCTGAATATCTGTTTATCTATAATACGGTTATGTCGAAAGGATTAAACTTCCGTGGAACCGGCATTAACAACGTAAGAAAGATTAATTTCCTAACAACTTTCTCCCCCGAAGATTATTGCAAGTACGATTCTCGGATCGTTCGAATAAGCGAATTTGTGATTATGGAACAGGAAGAAAACTCTATAGTTAATGAAATATCCTCGGGTTGTTACGGAAGAGAACTAGGATGTATACAGAGAAAAAATACCAAACTTAACTGGTTTAATTAAAAAAAGAAGTTGCCATTTGTAAACTACTAAATTTTTGTTTAGTTAATACAGCTAAAAAATTTCGTGACCAATGGATCTGGTGAAACTGACTTTTGTAAGGGTGACAAAATTTTTTTTTAATATGATAACTACAGTTAGGAAAGGTTTGTTTGTAACTGGATATGTTGTTTTTACATGATTTATCCGCAACACGTTAAAATAGCGCATGCCTATTTTTCTTATTTAAATGTCTTTTGGATAATGTACATAATTGGATGGTTAAGCATAAATGTGAATATTTTCTTGATCGTGACTTGCATCTATATATTTCCTCGAACTTATTAAACTATTCCTGTTATTCATAAACGCATTTTTACGATCAAATGGATATTAGCTTAAAATACATTTAGAATGGGTTTCACAGCTGTAACTACAGTATTTTGTTCCGTGTATTCTAAACATGGATGTAACTATAGTCACCTTATTGAAACACATTCTAAACGGATTTTAAGCTACTATCCATTTTAACGTTAAAATACTTTTATGAATAGGACCGTATGAAATCTATACACTGCAGTGAAGGTACACCAATTGTGAGCAAAAAATGTAATTGATAGTTTAGAATTATATTATATTGTAACGAATTTTCCACTCCTTATCGGCAGTCGAAGGTACTGGAATGATCTCGATATGTTTCCTGACGATTCGGCGCCGCCGATTCCAAGAAATGTTTAATTGTTCTAGAAAAATCTATATAAATATCTAAAAATCTAAATATAAAATCTAAAAACAATATTGCATTCTTGTGAATTTATCTCTGAAAGTTAAGTAACCTTTAGGGTATGTATTGAAAAGCTACCATTATTAACACTGAAAACGAGCTATTTGAACTCTGCGTTGGGTAAATAAGACTAGTATACAACGTATTTGCGTAGTAGTCAATAAGTGAATAATAGTAAATAAAGCAAGAACTATATGGAATACAATACTGGTCACAATATTCCCATAGAACTACAAATATCTGACAAGACATTCATCCAGTGAGTTCTACAAGAAGCCAAATAACTTGTTGGACACTTATCTATAAAAAAATGCTCTTTTCGAGCAGACACTACTTCAACAATTTAAAATTATTTATATTTCAGAACTTATACTAAAACTTTCAACGTTTTAAGGTATATTAATATACATATTTTGTCCAAACACAGAAGGTGCGTTAAAAGGAAAATTACATTTTGAAAACGGTTTACATAATACCTCTTCCGCACGTTTTCCGTCTGTTGCACCTGATATTATACTATAGAGCATATTTATAATATTTTCAATCAGTTGCTTAAATATTATGTAAAATAAATTTCAGCAGTCTCTCTATGTAGTACGAAAATATTTTTCTTCATGGTACATTGACTTTGTACCTTTTTTAAAATTTATTTAGATATATTTTATATATGTAAGTTTATGAAACATAGCAAAACTATAAATGTAACATAATTTTGATAAAATATTTCTTTTTAGTAGAAATGGTGAATGCGCACTAATTGTAGAACCTCATACAATTTCTGGGACCATCTATTAAGAAAACACTAGCAAATGACTACTAAAGTATTTATAGATTAGAAGACGATATGTGTTGACCTAATAGTCACCTAATTCATCAAGTTACCTAACCCGAGTATCCTGAATAATTACCCTAAATTCAATTTTTTCCCATTTTCTATTCCCTGAAGTCTTCAAATTAAATAGCAAAATGTCGATTGCCAACTTCAATTAACGTTCAACACCGAATATGGAATGTGATTTTATCCTCCTGGCATGAAACTGATAGGTTGCATTGTGTAGAGTAAAAGATGTTCCAACGGTATCGCATATTCGAAAAGACAAGGACTCGTCATCTTCCGATCATTAATTTTTCTTTGATACCGTCTACTAAGCACTTGTTAGACTTATGTGTGTATAGGCGCACCATCTCTCTCTGATCTCATTATACTAGAGATCTCTCTATCTCATCCTCCCCCTCCCCCTCCTCCTCTTTGCCGGGAGCTCTCAGCAAAACGTTAGGAGGCGGCAAACGAGTTAACAATGAATAAGTGTTATTCCGTTCCTTCCTTTCCCCTCTCACTCTCTCACTCTCTCTTTCTCTCTCTCTCTCATACACACAGTCACTCACTATCTTTCTGTTTCTCTCTTTCTCTCTCTCTCTCCCAGCGACGCTGAACAACTTAAGTAATGTATGGAAAATGAAACGTGTTGTTGGAGGAATTGTGCATATATAATTTAATGAACAGCGTTATTTATCAGTGCCGCCATAATTTGTCTTCGCCCACGGGAAGATTTAGTGTCGCGGAGGACAAAAAATACAACGTGATGGAGTGTGTTTTTAAGAGTAAATATTCGTATACGGTGAAGTTGTACAGTGACAAATTATTGTCTGTTCCTCGAGCGCGCCCATTTGTTTATCGAGAGGCGAACGTCGCTACTGCTACTGTTCGTAGAGCTTTCCATTAAAGGTTTGTTAGTTTCTTTTGTGTAGATACGTAGTTTTGATTACAAAGAATAAAAGATAATCTCAATCGGGAATTACCACGGTATCGAATGCGGTGAGTTAATTCGCAACTAAGGCAGATTGTTGCTTATAAAGTTCGAGAGTCCTAAACGTTAGCACCGTAGCTAATCCGACATGTTGAAGTAACTTTGTTTATGTATATATTGTCACGAACACGAGACTTCGACGACCACAAACAATAAACAACGATTTAGTACATGGCTGATAGGACAAGGTCAAGTCGCGCGAAATACGAACAACAAAAGCGAAATCGTTTACATAAATAACACACGTTGCAACTACAAGCAAAACAAAAACCGAACATAAATAGAAGGAACAAGGTAGTTGAAAGGGGCAGTGGGGTCCAGACGTGCGATCTAGGACAAGTGCTGTCCAGGGGGCCGCTCGGAAGAGCGCCGTCCCTGAAGGGACCAGCCGGATAGCTGGTCGAAGAGAAAGTAGAAAGAGCCGCGATCGGGAGACTGTGGTCGGTCATCGAAGTCTCCAGAACCCAGCCGAACGCACGAAGAAAAGTCTTCCAACCCCCCTGCCAAGAGGTCCTCCGCTATGGAAACCAGAAAGTCCGGACGACAGGCGATCCAGTAAGTTACCTCCCTCATCTCTCACGCTCCAGCTTTTGGAATTCGCTGTGCCCCCCCATCTTCTTGTTCTAATTCAATTTTGTTTATGTGCTGACCTGACCTTTTTTAGATTCCCCACCGTTTGTGAAGAATAAAGCCTTTTTTCTCTTTTCTAACCTGTTTCGTTAATAGCAAGCTCTAACCCCGTAGCTACCAACCCCTTACCTCACGCAGCCGTAACACAGGGAAAGACGCCCCGGCGCGTGACAATATGAAGAAAAGATAAGAAATAAAACAAAAAAACATTGGAGATAACGCGTTTATTGATGTTTTCGTCGTCGTCGGATGAGACAAGAAATAAAACGCGAAATAAATCGGAGATAACGTGTTTATTTAGATAATGATTATATGAAATTCGATTTATACAAAGCGGAGAACTATAATTTTTTGTCGTGTTTTCGAGACGGTAATTGTGAGCTGAAATTAACACGAGTTATTGAATTCAAGTAGTATTTCATATATGGTGTGCATCGATCGATACGTGTATCAATATCGATACGGCATAAATCTTCTCGTAAAAGTATTAGTTCATTCAATTGTTGTTCGACGGTAAGCTTGCAGATGTCACATTCATTCCAGTAGTTTATCCATATATCAGTATCACAGAACGTGTATATATCACAAATATCCTCTTCCGATTTCTCCATGACTTCACTGTAAAAATCTAGAAAGACATTAAACCCCGCCGGTGAAAATTGTATTACATCATTACCATCATGGTCGTATTTTAGATAAATCAAAATTGTTTTCTTGGTAGAGTCGAAAACTATTTCTCGAACACCATCTTATAAGTAACTTGGAAAACCCATCGTAGGTGGCGGATACGTTAAAATTGAAACATAATTTTAATAAGATTTTATTTACTAATTAAATATGGTACAAAAATTACTCATCTAAAGCATAAACAAAACATATTTCATTTGATAAAGCATGCATTTGAATAATGGATGATTTCTCAATGTCAACATAGAAATCTTCAATAGTTTTCCACCAATATTGATTGTAGATTATGGTTTCATTCTTCGTCGCCAGTTGTCTTATGTTATGGTGGCCATACATATTAGTTCACTTTTAAATGGAACAATAAGATAATAATTTTTATGAGATCCAATAACATATCCACAAATGTACTTCCGTTGTTGGTCATCCTCTCCATGTTGACACTTGTTGATGATTTCGGCATATTTGGGACGTGGTTGTTCTGAATACAACGCTGGATATTCATTTATGAGATAAGGGCATCTCTACGTTTTTTCCAATAAGACAAATTTTCCATTTCCAATCGGATAAGGTGTACTGATGAAGACGTAATACGCTGATGCACCTCCCCACGCAGTATCGATGGTTGTAATTGCAACACAGAGCAGTAAAATGAGATTAAACATTTTTCTTGCAGATGTTGCCGCTTGGAATATACCATGCAGAATGACAAACTTTTAAGGTGTGAAAGGATTTATACTCAGATTCCGTTGAGTCATTACCTTGGGGGATGTTTGTTACCTGTTAATTCCTTCATTGCTTTTTTATATATACAAATGTCACAAATGCGGTATCGTGCCCTAGTCTCACCCTTACACAAACGACAAACATATAGTACTTTTATAGTCATCGTGAAATGAAATGGGTGTTGAACAAAAAATAGTAATATTTTATACATATGTACCATTCGTTTGCTCTTAGTAACGACTTTCTCGTCACAACTTTTCTATAGATAAGGAAATAAAAAATATCAAAGATAAAAGGTTTATTTTGATGTAATTCTTCTATACAAATTCATAAGTTTTTAGATTCGCTTCTGGCAGCCTTGTTGATCGTTGCCCACCATTTTGAGATCATATTTTATGTATCGTTCCGTCTAAATTCCGTTCTATGTTCGTCTAATAGAATGTCCTCGTTTTTATCCAAAAAGTTTTCGAGATCCATTTCGTACGAAATCTGTTTATCGAGTACACTTATCCTATCACATCTTCTCCAACTTTTTCGCGACCTTTACAATTGCCGTGGTGTAAAGAAAATGTGGAGGTATCTCCAACTCAAGTAACAATCTATTGAAACGATCGTGACATAACCTCCGTTGATATTCCTTTAAAAACTTCCTAACCGACAAAGTGCCCTTCTTCTTATCGAAATCTCGCCAAAAACAATAGTCCAAAGATTTTAACCATTGGCAGGGAACTTGCACGTCGCGAAGTTTACGAAGGTGGCACCACTGACACGGAGCTTCGCAGCTTAAGTCGGTGTTTAATAAACAGAGTTTTTCTCTGTTCTCGCTAAAGATGTTGGTGAATTGAGAAGACATATTGTCGATTGAGACAAGATCCTTTTGTTATATAGACTTTGTATATAATTTGTTGGAGGTGGTGGGGGTGTGGACGGGGATGAAGTATAGTTTGACTATTTATTTTCGATAAAAAGATTTTAACCAATTTTTTATGAACCAAGCATTTTCAACACTACAATTTAGATTGTTGTTTTCGTGTAACGTACAATGGTAAAATTTAAAAAGTATTTTCGTTTCTTCAAACGTTGGACATTGGTCGCTGTCGGCTGCGAGGTCGACTATTTCATTCGATATCAGTTTCCTCAACCATTCCTTCTTCTGCGAACCCCTAACGTGAACGATGGTGTTATGTGGAATGGAAGCTCTCAGGAATGACGAGATTTGTTCATATTCCAGCACATCATGCGGTTCTATCCAATAATGTGTGTCCCACTGGTACCCATGTAAATATTTGGTTAGCCATTCTACCTGTTTACGAAAATTCGCACTGCACAACTTCAACGGCATAGGCATCGTAAAAAAGTTATGAATGCATCCTTCTCTAGTCACATTCACTATGGCTATCTCCTTACACAGGAAAGCGCTGTCACCATACTGGAACCCTTGTATGTCGATTACAATTCTGTCAACGTCGCCGACAACCATTGTTCGAGTAGAGGAGGAGGTGTTTACTGCTCGGTTGTGTAAATGACACGATGATAAAAAATGTTATCTCTCTCGAATTGCAATGGAAATAAATATAAATTTAATCATTAAAATGTAACACATTTATCAATAAGGTGAGAGGTTAAATAATCATAATGTTTCCCTTTATCAGTAAAAATGCATTTTTACTGATAATAGGTATATTTGTATTAATAACAATTTTGTTGAATCATAGGAGTTACACGTGAATGATAACAAAAATATTTTAGAAAATTTTCATCACGTCGTGATATAAATATTAAACGAATTTGTATACTTACAAATAGATAATCACATTCGGTGTATATAGTAGTGTCGATAGCATGGCAAACGTACCGTGTACATTAATAGTGGCAGTAATGGATACGATTAAATTACCACCGCGAAAGGCCTTTGTGGCAATAAAGGGGATATTTCAGTAAGTTTTAAACATGTATATTTCAAGTTACTTTATAAATATTTGTTTTACTGTTAAAGGTTTCGAGTGAAAGAGATCAAATTATAGGTGATAAAATTTTAATTCACTTACACAATTCCTACAAAAACATCACCTTGGAAAGGAAATTCGGAAATTTGCCTGTAAAATATTATAGATCGAAGTTGGAAAATAAAGAGGAATTGGAGACATTCGAGGGACTCCTTAAAGAGTTTAGTTTCAAATTTGTGGGTGAAGATGACCAAATTAAAGCATTGGAAAATACCCAAAGGTTGAAAATAAAAGAAGTGCAGGAAGGAGAAGAAAATGTGGAGGCGGAGGAGGTGGATGATGTACCAACGACTTCCAAACGGAGAAGGAGATAACTTTTGTAAGTTCATTACTTGTTAGTAATAGTAGTAGTAGTAGTAGTAGTAATAACACAATTGTATATTCAGGAAGTTCGAGAAGAAGAAGACGGTGGAGACGAGTTAATACATTTATTTTTTGTTGTTTTTTTTTAATAAATTTGATTTATAAATATTTGTTTTCTTTTACAGCATTAAATTAATATATAATCTACATTGCATGGTCGTAGTTGTCCGCACGAGGAACAGAATTTAAATCCTCTACACCCCTTAGACATCCAGACATTTACTAAATCATCCTCTCTTAAATACTTGATTCTAACAACTTTCCTGCACACTAAACAAAACGATATTTTACACAATAGTTTTTTGTCCGAATCTATTGTCTAAAATAGAACTGTTTCAACATGCAATAAAATAAAAATTTTAATGTGATTTTTGCTTACTAAATTTTAAATAAATTTAAGTACTCAAAATAATATGTCTTTGACGTAGTCTTGAAATAATAACATTTGAAGACAATACAAATTCGTCAACGGCTTTCCTGTATGGAGAACTACAAGAAACCGTATACATGGAGCAACCAGAGGGTTATAGTAATGGGAAAAATCAAGTATGTCGATTAAACAAGAGTCTATATGGACTAAAACAAGCCCCAAGGTGCTGGAACGAGTGTTTTGGAAAGTTTTTGCAGAAACTCGGATTTAGAGTCAGTCAGGCTGATCCATGTCTATATATTCGAGAAAGGAACAACAGAAAGTTAGTACTTGTTCTTTACGTAGATGACGGTTTAATAGGAGCTACTGATCCAAAGGAGATGGAGATTTTCCTGAATGAATTAAAATCGGAATTCAAAATAACTACAAAGAAAGCAGATTTCTTTTTGGGACTTAAGATCGAACGAGAAAACGAAATTCTCAAAATAAGTCAAAAGGCACATGCAAAAAAGATTTTGGAACGTTTTCGTTTTTCAGAATGTAAGCCGATCTCAACTCCTACTCTAAAGAACCTAGAGATTACAGAAGCAGAGAAAGATGTTACGAAGAAGCACAATTTTCCATATAGGCAGGTAGTAGGAGGATTGATGTATTTAATGCTAGGATCCAGACCTGATCTAGCATATACTGTAGGATACCTGTCCAGATCTCTGGAAAGTCAATCCAATGAAGATGTAGTCCGACTTAAACGAGTTTTTCGTTACATAGCAGGAACAATTGATCTAGGAATTGCATATAAATGTAATGACAAGAAGAGAGTCCTAGAATGCTACAGCGATGCTGACTTCGGAGGGTGCTTATGGACTGGAAGGTCAACTTCAGAAGTAGTGATTATGTATGCAGGAGGAGGGATTTCCTGGATAAGCCAAAGGCAAAGCATCGTGGCAACCTCAACTACGGAAGCTGAAATAGTATCTGCAACCGAAGCTGCGAAAGAAATAATTTGGATGACCAGATTATTTAAAGAAATAGTGACGTTGGAACACAATCCAATTCTCCAAGTTGATAATGCAGCAGCAGTGAAACTGGCCCAAAATCCTGAATTTCACCGCAGAACAAAACATATCAATATAAAGCAGTTCTTTGTTAGAGAAAAAGTAACAGAAGGACAGATGGGTGCACAGCAGATCTCAACAGACGAACAACTTGCAGATTTGATGAAAAAGCCCCTGCCCAAACCACGATTGAAGAAACTGTGCAAGCAAATTGGACTTTTGTAAAGAAGTTTAATTTTAAAATAACAAGAGAAATTGTTGAAGAAAAACAATAGTGTTAGATTTAAAATTGGCGCTAAAATAGTATATTATATGTTCTATGACAAGTTCACCTAAGAAATAACAAAAACTAAAACATGTCGGATTAGCTACGATACTAACGTTTAGGACTCTCGAACTGATGGGCACCCCGACGCGGAAATTTTTGCAGTTACAAAGTGCCAAAAGAGTACTAACAAAAATTCACAAAATACAATTTTGCCTTCTTTAGGCCAATCTTGCAAAGTGCCAAAAGGGCACTATTGATCAACCCTTAGCGATAGGGGTAGTTTGCATCCCGGTAAGTGCCGCTCCCCTAAATTTAATAGTCACCTGCACAGGTAGGAGCTCGTGAGGCTCAGGTAATTGTAATTCTCTCGTGTCAGCTCGGGGACACGCCCCTCACAACTGAGCGCCCGGAACATCACCGTAATTGCGTAACTCAGCGAAAACACTGTGTATCGCTTACCTTAATTAAAATCTCAAAACTAATTAGTGGACGTCAAAACCCAATTACAAGAAGTCCGCTCGTGGGCGCTCCGGATGGCTCATGACATCCTAAATATCCATACGTGTAAACTTCTAGGTCAAAGTGGGTTAGTATCCCGCTTGCTATACTGCTCAGGAGAATGTTTAAAGGTTTAAAATAATGGCCAGAGATTGGGGTTAGGTCCAGTTAAATTGATTGCCATGATACATACAAAAGGAAAACGTACAAATGTCTGAAAATTCTGCTGCACTCACAAAACCAAACGAGTACCAAATTTTCCAGGTTGACAATGCTAGTTAGCTCGTGAGCTCGATTTATAACACGCCACCTTGCTTTGTGGAAGACTTAACTAACACCCACAATGGTATGTGGTGTTTACGGTCGTAGCCCCTGTTCAATACACCCATTATGTAAGATGTCGAGGTGACGGCAATGAACTCCGAAAAATATGGTTCGCAAGAAAGATGATAATTATCCGTTGTGCATCGACTATCAGGGGTTGAATACTGTAACCAAATAGGACTCTTACCCCTTTGCTTACATTTCGTTGATTTTAGATCGGCTGAGGAACGAACGATTTATTAATTCGATAGATAGCAAGTCTGCTTTTTGTCAGGTTCCACTAAGCGTTATCCGAATTAACCGCATTCACTGCTTCTGGTAGAGACTTGTATCAATTTACTCGCATGTCGTTTGGGTTAACTGATACTCCCGCCACTTGGCAGCGTTTGGCCGACAATGTCATGGGCGTAGGCTTGAAGGAACAAGTTTTAATTTACCTGACTGATATAATCATCACCCGCAAGTCGTTTGAGGATCACCTTCGAATCCTAGGTCTTATTTTGATGATTTTACGGAAGCAGGTCTGGTTGTGTCAAAGGATAAGGGCGATTTTTCTAAGTCGGAGCTGAAGTATTTTCGTCACATCGTGAATGTTAGAGGTCTAAGACCCAGAGATAGTTAAGTCAATAGTAGACATTTCGCCTCGACAGGTAATTGCAGGAGTTTGTCGCTGTTGGTATCGTCGCTTTGTGCCTAATTTCTAGTCGTTAATGTCTCCCATTACACGGTTGAGATGTACCTTGACGTTGGACAGATGAGGACTTCTTGGTATATCACATGTAATTGTTACGCATACCTAGCCTATATGAGTATTTTTTTGTATGTAAAAGGATGTAATATTTCACAATGATGTCTATTTTTAGTTCATGTTTTCATTTTTATTTTTTTTAGTTCTTTAATATTAAAGATACTTGTTAAGTTTTGTTAAAAGCTTTACGTACCTAAGCTATCGGGTTGCACTAATGTTGTAACGTCAGTATCTATTTTTAAAGCAAAGTTCTTGACCAAATCCATTAAAATTCATTTCAAAACCAGCAAATTTCCATAAGGCACAACAGAAGCGTATTTTGTCACAGTTGATTTACTTCAGTAATTTTATGTCAATCCATCAGATTTGTTTGCTAAATTAGTGACTGATTCTAAAACAAATTCTAATGCTCAAGCTAATTTTCAACTTTGTTCGTTTGGATTAGTGATAGCTGAAATTCCTGGATTAAAATCAGATAATATAATGTTGAAAATATTGCAATCCGTATAAGTTACAACAATGTCTATCTACTGTTTACATTAACTCGCCCTACAAGCATTAAGCGGGACATTTTGATTTTAGTTTATACATAAATCCACTGGGCCTGTTACACATCCAACGGTGAAGACGTGTTTATCGATCGTGCGCGGACCTCGTGCAAGTGACGCACGGAGAACAAGCACATCGACAGCATCGACCACGAGAGAGGCAACATCGACGCCGCTGAGAGACGAGTCCCCGATTCGTCTACCCCGACGCTTACCTGCGCGAGTATCTGGCTTAGGTACGCCGTAAGTAATCGACCCTTTGTTGCGTGTTAAGAGTAGTTAGCTTTATCTTTAGAGACGAATGTACGTAGTAATAATTTTGATTTTCCTCCATTAGACAATATTGTTTTACAATAGAAGCTTCCGTAAGTAGACGTTGATAGTTTCCGCTCCCCGTAGAGTTGTTAGAATAGTAGTTCCTCACCTACTGTTTCAAACAGGTTAATAAACGAACGCAGAACAGAGTTCTCGTTCCGCGTTTTTACCGTTAACTGCCGACTGAGTTGCAAAGCAACGCAGGCGGCAGGATTTTGTTACAGACTGCGGCGACAATGGCGAATCCACCGGCCACAGAGACACGTACATGGGACGCCGACTTTGTCCTCTCTATAATAGAGAGGAACAATGAACTTGTGGAGGAGGTCAAACGACTGTCCGTGCGAGTCGAAGGACTCGCCGCGGATAATGAGCCCCTCATGGCCCTCATGAGCGAGAGAAGCGGCTCGGACGCGGAGGAGGCCGAAGCGATGGAGGAGGGCGGCATCACGTCGACCGACTCTTCCGCCGAAGGTGACGACGAGGCCGCAGCGAAGGCAGAGGACGTCCGGAAGCCGCGAACAAGGAAGCGCAGGAGGAACAGGCGTAAGGGGTCGAGCGCAAGCTCCTCCGACGCCGACGTCCTTAAGGCGCCGAAGAAGACGCCGAACCCAGATGGAGTCGCTCCAGGTCAGGCGACGCCGTCCACCACCTCGACGCCGAAGGCGCCCACCACCTCGACGGAGAGGACGTCCGCTACCGAAGCCACCTCAGCGGCAGCCGTCCGCTCCACGGCGACTACGAAGGCCCCCCCACCGATCGTCCTCCGCGATCAAGGGAAGTGGACCGAGGTTTCCCGGAAGTTGAGGGAACGCGACCTCAGAGTGAAGATGGCGAAACTCGTCGGAGATGGCGTCAGGATTCTGCCGGAAACGACGAAAGACTACCGCGAGATCCATCGACTTATGGAGGGAGGTGAGTATGAATTTCATACTTACCGACTTCCAGAGGAGCGTCAACTACGGGCCGTGCTGCGAGGAATTCCAGCAGGAATACCAATGAGCGACGTCGAGGAAGACCTAATTAAGCAGGGCGTAAAACCAACCAAGGTGAGCAGGATGACGAACAGGAGGACGAAGAAGCCGATGCAAGTTATTCTCCTGGAGGTGCCGCTGGAACAACGGAACGTGTTCCAAATTACGACGTGCTGCCACCTCGTCGTCAAGGTGGAGCCCCAGAACGCGAAGAAGGGACCCTCGCAGTGCCACCGGTGCCAGAAGTTCGGGCACGCGCAAGGCAAATGCCAGGCGGCGCCGCGCTGCGTTAAGTGCGGTAAGGGCCACCACACGCGAAACTGCAAGCGGGAGGAGTCAGCCCCGGCGAAGTGCGCTAACTGCGGCGGCGAACATCCGGCCAGTTACCGAGGATGCCCGGCATTCGAGGCGGCCTGCAGGAGCCCCACAGGAACTCCAGAACAACGGACGACGCCCTGATGACGGAGATAATGGGGCGGATTATGCGTGAGCGTATCGACGCTTACCTCGAACGCCATGGACTTTTCCGGCCATGAATCCGAAGCCGACAAGGCCGTCCTTCCTGAGGATAGCTTCCTGGAACGTCAGGGGTGTCGAAAGTCGAAGACACGAAATAGGTGAATTCCTAGAACGTGCAGGCATCGACATCCTGGCAATCCAGGAAACACTGCTGAGCGAACGGACACGTGACCCGACCTACGATGGATTCACCACGTACAGAAGGGTCAGAGGACGGCGCGGAGGCGGTGTCGCTCTATTGGTGAGAAGGGTAATAGATCATTTTCAGGTCCAGACCCCAGAGCTACGAGACATCGAAGCAGTCATGGTGGCGGTGAACACCTCCACGCACGGGCTGCTTTACGTCACGTCAGCTTACTCACCGCAGGGCGGCGACCTCGACGAAGGCGAACTTAATATCTTGCTTAACACCGGCAGGAGGCAGGTCGTAGTCATCGGCGACTTAAATACCAAGTCTACGACATGGAATAGCAGGACCACCAATCGAAGAGGACGCACCCTGGGCAGCTTCTCCGAAGAACACCACGACGTCATCACCATGGGCCCCCACACCCCCACCCACTACCCCTCCGCTGGAGGGAGGGGGGACGTCTTAGACCTGGCGATCCTGAGGCGGGTTTACCTGCCGACGGAAATCGTCACTCTCCAAGAGGGCTCTTCCGACCACAACCCGATCCTGTTGACGCTGGGCCACGAACCAGAGGAGGAGACCGGACCCACGAAAACCATCGTGGACTGCGACCAATTCCGGCACACGATGCGAGGCGCCATAGGACCGATTCCCGTCATCCGGACTAGAACGGATCTGGACCAAGCTATCTGCGACCTGACCACGAGCGTCAAAAACGCTCTGGCAGAAAATACGAGGGAGGTTCCCTACAGAGCTTGGAGCAGGTACGGCCAAATCCCGGATTTCCTGCAGGACCTCATACGGGAGAAGAACAGAGCCCGAAGGAGATCTCAGCGTACCCCAACCGCCGATGCGCGAGCGGAGGCGAACAGATGGAGCCGCGAGGTGAAGTCTCGCCTCCAGGAACATCTTCGGGAACAGTGGGATCGAGGTCTGGAGGAGCTGGACCCCCAACAAACCGGGTTCTGGAATCTGCAGAAAGCTCTGCGGAACAAACGTGGACCAATGCCACCGATCCATGGGGAGCGAGGAATCATCCACACCCCCCGCGAGAAGGCCGAGGCATTCGCCGACTGCCTGGAGCGGGAGTGTAGGAAGAACCACCACCCGGACGAGGACGACGACCACGAGGACATAGTACGACGCGAGGCGGCGAGGATTCGGGGGACCCCAACAGAGGGGACACTGGAACCTGCTACGACCGATGAAGTCTATCAGATCGTCCGCAGGCTCAAGCAGAAGAAGGCGCCCGGAATGGACGAGTTGAGCAACCGCGCCCTTAAGCACCTCGGTCGTAAGGGTGTGGTCGCTCTAACAAATATCATCAACGCCATGATGCGTCTCCATTACTTCCCGGAGCAGTGGAAACACGCCATCATGTTGATGATACCCAAAACTAATAAAGACCTTCTGTTTCCACGGAATTACCGACCGATCAGTCTCCTTCCTGCTATCAGCAAGATCGCGGAGAGGTTGATATACAGGAGACTTCTCGAAGCCACCGAGGAGCTACAGGTTCTTCCCGACGAGCAGTTCGGCTTCAGAGCGCAACATTCGGCCGAACTCCAAGTTTGCAGGTTGGTCGAACAAGCTACCACGGAGCTGAACCGCCGACGAGTCACCGGAGTCCTCTTCCTAGACGTCGCCAAGGCCTTCGACCGGGTATGGCATGACGGCCTCGTTTACAAGATGTCCACCCTGGGGTACCCAGGACCCCTCGTGAGGATCATCGACTCATTCTTACGAGGCAGGATACTGCAAGTGAGAATGGGTCACGAGCTGTTAACTCTACCCGCACCCCGGAGGCCGGAGTACCACAAGGAGCCGTCCTATCGCCGCTGTTGTAGTCCATCTACACTTCTGCCGCCCCCAAGTCCAAGAACACTACGTTGTCTCTGTTCGCAGACGACACGGCCATCGCAGCCAGCTCTCGCAGCGCCGACCTAGCAACCCGCTACCTCCAGCGTGCGGTCGATAAACTCGAGGACTGTTGCGTCAAGTGGAAGATCGAGATTAACGCGAACAAGAGCCAGGCGCTCTTGATACAACGTCGACGGCAGCAACCGACGGGACACATCCGACTGGGAAACGAAGACGTCAAATGGAAGGATACCGCGAAGTACCTATCCCCTGATAGGGAGGCGAAGCGCGCTTCACCTAAGGCAGAAACTGAGGCTGATCAAGACCATCATCCTGCCGATCTTGACCTACGCTTCCGTGGCATGGGGCCACGCCGCCAAGACCCACGTCAAACGACTCCAAGCACAGGAGTCCATAGCGCTGCGCTGCGCAGTGGACGCCCCCTGATACGTGAGCAACCGACGCATCCTGCAGCACCTCGAACACCAGCCCCTTAGGGAACGGATGAGAGAGCGAGCAGAGAAGTTCTTCCTTAAGGCGGAGGATCATCCAAATCCGCTTGTACGACAGGCGGTGGATTACGACCTCCGCTTCAGGGAACGATACCGGCGCCCCAGGACACAGATCGTAGTCGAGGACGACTAGGATTGAATATCACCGACTATGACACCACCGACTTTGACGCCATCGATGTGATCGATAAGGTTCCTCTAAGGAACCATAAGCAGCCCTAAGCCCTCCAAGGACCGCCACGCCCCGCTCGAGGCTGAATAGGAGCCCCGACAGGAGCCCCTTTAAGGAGCCACCAGCCGGAGCCTGCCCAGGACCACCCAGGACCGTCAAACGGATCTCGAGGCTGCCCAGCTGCCGGTCCCAGCCCCCCCACACCCCGACGGCCCCGAAGTCTCTCCAGGACGGAACGGGCCAACCCACATGGCTGAGTCGTGGTTTTCTGCGGTTTCCCGCGACCGTAACCAGAATTGGCAGCCACCTCGCGAGGGATTCAGAGGGCCGCAGCCTTCCCCCTCACAAACTCCCGTACATATAATGTACCACGATTATGTTAACTTTTGTATATTTTAAAACTTAGGACGATGCCATAGGCTTATTTTTGTATATACGTAGCGATAGTAGTAATATAAAGATTTTAAAACTCAAGTACACATCCAAGGTATAGTATCTATTGATTTCTACAATATATTTTGAATTTTCTACTTATATTTTTGAACTGCAGTGGATAGTCAATTTCCATCGTAAAACTTTATGACGTGTCTGATGACAGATATAAAAAATGGCATAATTTCCAACCTGCAACTCTTTCGAGAAAACCCCGGAAAGTAGTCTCATGTCAAGAAAGGAACGTCGACCGATCGCCTGAAGAATTTTTCCCGACGACAAGCTTTTCAGTTAATTAAAATCGAAAGGATAAACAAGTAAAGAAACGCAGAGATGGCAAGACACACGTAAGTCTGGAATGGTAGCTCGGATTAAAATCGGCGGAACGGAAATTTCATTTTGATATTTTACTTACTTGGCTGAGTTAATTTGACGGCTGCGTTGGTAGGGAGGTGGTCTGTTTATTTATAATTTTCTGTTTCGACTCCGACGGTGTGGTTTATACTATACATCGTACACTTTATCGTAATTTTATAAAGTGGGGTGATGTTTTGGTGATCGATTTTATCAGCCAAGTTCAGTATTTTAAAACACGTTAAAATTATAACAAGAAACAACGTATTCCTAGCCAAAAGTTGCATCTCTTATTATTTACTTGAAAAAACTGTGTCAAAATTGTGAAACAGACAAAAATTGATGGCAGATATGTCATCATTTTCCTATAAGGAAATAACCAGTAATACGACAACCCATACTTTCAAAATTAAATACAAAAAAATCCTTTTGGTATTGTATAGTTCAATAGTTTGTTTAAATTCGCCAAAATCACTTTACTCAACATTTTCTTGTGACAAAACAGTGAGTTAAATTGCGACTTAGTAATTATTAGATATGAATCTACCATAATCCAGCTAATTATAGACACTTCTACATTTGCTTTATTACATTTCATGTTTCTTTAAAAGCCTTCACTGTTTCCATTTACTTGATTAAACCGCAGCGAAAGCGCCCTTAAAGAAATTTGCAGAAGCCCAAAAGTAAATCTTTCAGATACAGCTATTACCTTCCTGGCCACCCTTTTAAAATTTCCTTTTGAAAGCCACACACACACACACACACACACACACACACACACACACACACACACACACACACACACACACACACACACACACACACACACACACACACACACACACACAAATTACCCCAAGCGGGCACGGTTAAACAACCTAATCCCGCCGTCGATTCCTATCGGGTGAAAGCCCCGGTGGTCGGCGCCAGCCCTACGGATTTTGGGGAGGGCCAAACTCACTCAAAGGCCGCAGAAGCTAGTCACCTGACTTCTGCCGCCGATCAAGCCACAGGTGAAACGAAAATGGAAGTAAATGCAGACAGCGATGAAAGAGCAGACTTCGCCTTACTATGGAAAGGGCACTTAGACCGCCTCGGCAGCAAAATCGATGAACTAATCGATTACGTCAAGAATAGGCATAACGTGCACAAACAAATAAAAGACCTCGCCCGGAGCATAAGGGTCAGCTACAGGTCTCTCTGCTCCGCAGGCGACTACCTGCAGCAGTGCCAACGACCGCGCACTAGGGGAAAGGTGACACAAACCACCCCTAGTCTGAGGGAGGCAAACAAGCCAACAGCGGCGAACGAAGGGACTAAACCGATCGAAAAGGGGAAGCTGCAACAGGCTAGCCGTGCAAGCGAGGCGAGCCCACTGGCTATACATGTCAACAAGAGCTCTACCTCTACTAAGGCGCCTGAGGAATGGAAGACGGTGCGGCATAAAAAGCCGAAAAAACCAAAAAAAACCGAGACTCCTCGAGTCCAAAGGCTGACAAAGAAGACCAGACCAAACTGCATCAAGGTCAAGGCCAAGGAAGGAGCGTCCTACGCCGACATCCTTAGACAATTGAAAAGCGACCCAGGGCTAAGTGACATCAAAAAGGAAGTCACCAAGATCCGGAGAAATGCAGTCGGGTCGCTAGTTCTAGAACTAGATCGCAAGAATACCAACGTTCAGGAGCTGGTAAAGAAGGTCGAGGATAAAGTCGGGGCGTTGGCAACAACAACAGTAGCGACCCACCAAACTACGTTGGAAATAAAGGACGTGGATGAAGTTACGACTCCTGAGGAGATAACAGAGGCCCTCAAATTTGAGTTGAAGACTGAGATGCCCAACAATATAGCGGTTAGATCACTGCGCAAGTCGTATGGTGGCACTCAAATAGCCATTGTGAGCTTGTCAAACAATCTGGCAAATGCTCTACTAAAAAAGGGTCACATTCGCATCGGATGGGTAAACTACCGGGTGAGATCAAAGACCGAAATAAGACGATGCTTCAGGTGCTGGGGAATAGGCCACTTGGCAGCCAAATGCCGGGGCCCAGACAGAACAAAGGCATGCAGAAAGTGCGGTGAAGACGGACATCAAGCGAAGGACTGCGAGCACAACCCTTGCTGCTTAATCTGCCGAGACGACGGAAAGAAGGAAACGGACCACGCTTCCTTCAGCTACGCGTGCCCACTGGTGCAGAAGTACATACGCAAGTCGAAATCATGAGATGTATCCAGCTTAACCTCAATCACTGTGAGGCGGCGCAGGACTTGCTGGAACACACAGTTAAAGAACTGGCAATTGACGTGGCTATTGTTTCCGAGCCATACAAAAACAGGGACCTAGCAAGAACTTGGATAAGAGACGGTAGTGGGAGATCAGCCATCTGGGTTAGCGAAAGCAAACATATCCAATCGCGTCCTCAAATGCAGGGCGAATTAATCTCCTGGGCAAAAGTGGATGGTGTGTACATCTTTAGCATATATGCCCCACCAAGCCTCACGAATGTACAGTTCGCCACACTACTGGGGAAACTGGAGGAAGAAGCAAGAGATAAACGGCCTTTTTTAATCGCTGGAGATTTTAATGCATGGGCGACCACCTGGGGCAGTAGGTCAACCTCTAATAGAGGAAACATGCTGCTAGATAGCCTTGCTACACTAGATGCCTGCCTTGTTAACACAGGTTCGGAGCCGACATTTGTTAGACCTGACCAGACCTCAGTTATCGACGTCACTTTCGCAAGCGAGGACATACTCCCGAGAGTGAAAGGGTGGAGGGTGAGCGATCACTATACTAACAGCGACCATAAAGCGCTCCTATTCACCATCGAAGATCAAAGAGCCAACGTCGGGAGGGGAAGGTATACTACGCGCAAGTGGAATGCTAGATCACTAGACCGCGAATCTTTTCTTGTCATGATGGAAGAAGAGTGGCAAAATTCCGGCTCCCCAAATGAGCTGGCAAGCTCACTGATAGAGCTGGTCAGCAACGCATGCGATGCATCCATGACCAGAGCACAGCAGAAGTCGCAACGTCATAAAGCGGCCTACTGGTGGAACGACGAAATAGCTGAGCTCCGAAAAAAGTGTCTTAGGGCAAGAAGGCAGGCACAAAGGGCCCGAAGAGAGCGAGAAAGAATGAGAGAACGCTACAAGGAGGCAAGAAACGCGCTGTGCAAAGCTATCAAAGCGAGCAAGAAACGGTGCAGTGTCGAACTATGCGAAGAAGTCAACAAAGACCCGTGGGGGCTACCTTAAAAGATAGTCATGTCGCGGCTTAAGGGTATAGCTACGGCGCCTCCTACCGAACCGCAATTCGTGAAGAAGGTCGTAAAGGCACTATTTCCCAACGACCCTCACTCAGACGTCCAGTGGCGACCTCCGTCCTCAAAGGATATTCCACCCATTACGGAGATCGAACTTAATAGAGCTATCTCAAAAATCAGAGACGCCGCCGCACCGGGGCCAGATGGCATTCCAAATGCAGCCATCAAGCTGGCTGTACGTTCGAACTATGGGGCATTTCTTCACGTGTTCGATGCCTGCCTAAAGGGAGGAAGTTTCCCGGATCGCTGGAAGCGTCAGGCGCTCGTGCTCCTACCAAAGGGCGACAAGCCCCCAGATGACACGTCGTCATACAGACCAGTGTGTCTGATGGATACGCTGGGCAAGATCCTGGAAAAGATAATCTGTGGACGCCTGGAGGCGTACACAGAGGGCCCGGAAGGCTTGTCGGAGAGGCAGTTTGGATTTCGCAGGTTTAGATCCACCATCGATGCCATTCGGGAAGTAGTAAACGCTGCTCGTGAGGCGATCAGCGGCAAAAGATGGAGGCGCGGATCCAAGAAATATTGCGCTGTTATTACTCTGGACGTCAAAAACGCCTTCAATTCAGCGCGCTGGCCTAAGATAATAAGCTCCCTGGAACGCCTTGGGGTACCAAGTTACATCCGGGAGATAGTAGCCAGCTACCTTAGTAACAGGACGTTACAGTATCGCACGGACGACGGCACCGAAAAGCACAGTGTTACTGCTGGCGTGCCACAGGGCTCGGTGATGGGACCGATACTCTGGAATACCATGTACGACGGAGTATTGAGAACTCCTGTGCCCACAAACGTAAAAATTGTAGGATTTACCGACGATATAGCAGTAGTGGTAACAGGTAAAACGCTGGAAGAGGTCGTTGACGATGCTAATGACGCCATCAGCAGCATCAGGAGATGGCTTGGGTCAGCTGGGTTGCAGCTGGCTGACCAAAAAACGGAGGCAGTCCTGGTTACCAGTCGAAAGATCAGAGAGACCATCACTCTAAAGGTCTCTATACGGTACCTAGGAGTGCAGATCGATGCCAGACTACGCTTCGACGAGCATCTGAAGATCGCTGGGAAGAAAGCCTCGGGAGTGGCAAACGCCCTGTCGAGACTTATGCCCAACGTTGGGGGCCCGCGGCAACCGCGGAGACAACTTCTGGCAAATGTAATTGAATCAATTACTTTGTACGCCGCCCCTGTCTGGTGTGAAGCGGCAAAGATAAGCTCATACACGAAGGAGGCAACAGCGGCACGTCGCCGCTCCTGCTTACGCGTTACATGCGCGTATAGGACAGTGTCGAGCGCCGCGGCGGAGATTCTCGCTGGATCTCCCCCACTCGATCTGGCAGCGGAAGAGCGTGCGAGGCTATACGAAAGGCGAAACGAGAAAAGTGAGACGCAGACCCAACGAAGGAACAACGAACGCCTCCGCACCATTGGAACATGGCAGCGTAGGTGGGATAATTCAACTAAAGGACGATGGACATACCTTCTAGTATCTAACATCGAGCTTTGGCTGGGTAGGAAACATGGCGAACTTGATTTCTACCTTACACAGCTTTTTACGGGACACGGTTGCTTTAGGTACTACCTGCACCGTTTCCACCTTGACGACAGTTCGACCTGCCCGGTATGCCCTAGCTTACACGAGGATGCCGAGCACGTCCTGACCGTGTGCCCTCGGTTCGCAGCGAACAGAGAAGGGCTCGACACGATGGTAGGAGAGACTATTTCGCCTGAAAATATCGTCGAGCTGATGCTGCGCTGGAGCGAAAATTGGAAAGCGGTAGCATCCTTTGCCGCTTCTGTCATGAAACGCCTTCGAAGGGAAGATCAGGAGAGGCGTCAAAAAATACTGAAAGGGTCTGAGGGGTCTCGCCAGGACCTAGGCTGCCAAGGAGTGACCGGATAATGCTGGAAAGAAGTAGACGGCCGGACGACGCTGCAAGAAGTAGACGATCGGTCGATGTAGATAGAAATAGACGTGTTTGATCATAAACCCCTAATCACATCGTGGATGGGGGACGTAGGGAAATGTCAAACTCCACAGGGGTAGCCTACTAGGCTAATTAACGGGCCCCACCGAAGTAATATCTAACGATGGTACCGGTGGGGTTGCCGGTGTCAAAAGGCCACTTGCATCAGAGCTAGCTCTGTCTACGCCTATTAAAAAAAAAACACACACACACACACACACACACACACACACACACACACACACACACACACACACACACACACACACACACACACACACACACACACACACACACACACACACACACACACACACACACACACACACACACACACACACACACACACACACACACACACACACACACACACACACACACACACACACACACACACACACACACACACACACACACACACACACACACACACACACACACACACACACACACACACACACACACACACACACACACACACACACACACACACACACACACACACACACACACACACACACACACACACACACACACACACACACACACACACACACACACACACACACACACACACACACACACACACACACACACACACACACACACACACACACACACACACACACACACACACACACACACACACACACACACACACACACACACACACACACACACACACACACACACACACACACACACACACACACACACACACACACACACACACACACACACACACACACACACACACACACACACACACACACACACACACACACACACACACACACACACACACACACACACACACACACACACACACACACACACACACACACACACACACACACACACACACACACACACACACACACACACACACACACACACCACACACACACACACACACACACACACACACACACACACACACACACACACACACACACACACACACACACACACACACACACACACACACACACACACACACACACACACACACACACACACACACACACACACACACACCACACACACACACACACACACACACACACACACACACACACACACACACACACACACACACACACACACACACACACACACACACACACACACACACACACACACACACACACACACACACACACACACACACACACACACACACACACACACACACACACACACACACACACACACACACACACACACACACACACACACACACACACACACACACACACACACACACACACACACACACACACACACACACACACACACACACACACACACACACACACACACACACACACACACA